>JAVQJL010077598.1:0-25992 GCA_036024295.1 Nannoperca obscura
GTCTCTCTCTCTCTCTCTCTCTCTCTCTCTCTCTCTCTCTCTCTCTCTCTCTCTCCACATGGTTCTGGTTTTTCTAAATCTAACCCAGATTTGAAAACGGGCCAAATCTTTTTTTAAAAAAAGTAATTATAAAAGGTCCACATTAGCCAGTGAGCCCAGCTGAAGTGGGGCAAAATGTACAAAATATTATTCTCCGAAGTGAAGTGAAGTGAACTTGAACACTTTTAATTAAACCTGAATGTGCTGTGTTGAGATCCGAACACACGACAGATGAACAGTAAAACGTTTGGGCCTCAGACGGCTGATTGAAGCCTGGCTGCGTGCTGCGGAGGTCACATGTTGGTCAGCGGTCACCGCCTGATTACCCCACCACTGAAACCGGCCCTGCGGCCTTTGATTGGTTAATTAGAAAAACAGAAGATGAGATTGAAGTTTTGTACTCGCTCGAATGATTAAGAGACTAATTGATACCAGTTTAATCACAAAACTGTTTCCGTCTGTCGCCACAGAGAGACTCACAGGCTTATCTGCCTGCCCCCGAAATTAATTTTCAGTACCAGGGACCGCCCCCCCTCCTGCAAGTACAAACTAGCTGGTAGCAACTTTTATTTGGCTCTAATGTATTCAAATGACTTTGGATTAATTGTGCATTCAGAAAAGCAATCTGTGTTGCCTATTAGAATGCTTCTGCTGCTCTCAGATTGATTTCACTCTCTTGTGTTGCATAATTGATCCAACCGTTAACAGATTTTCTAATTTAGCCGCTCATTATAGAACTGCGGCACCGCCGTTCCATCATCGAAATGGTATAAACGACAGACTTTACCCTTATCTACGGTTACATTTCTAAGCAATTAACAAAGTCTTAGGTTTGTCTGGAAAACAGTCTGGAGGTCCAGGTCCAGAGGTTTGAGAAGAAGCACCAATGTTGCACCATGTTTGGAGAAAATGTCAAGTAATACTGAGTTGTTTATGGATGATCACTGACTCAGATTTGTCAGCAGAGAGAAGAAAATACCATTTAAAACCAAGTATTTCTCTATAACATTGAATATTTAAGACTAAATAAACATTATTTGAACTCTCAACACTTTCAGCCAACCTGCTTCTTCAGGGCTCTGTGGGTGTTTCATCCAGTGTGACTGACAGGGACCACATCTGGAAAATGTAACACCGTAATTAGAGTCACAAGAAGAAGCACAGGGTTGCAGAGTGACTGCTGGTGTCCTGCTGGCCTGTTATACAGATGAGATCATGGGGCTCCTTACTAACTTTGTCATTTTTCGTGTTTCCTCCGTCTTCAGCTGGAGTACACGGCCCGGCTGGACTTCCTGTGGCGCGTCCAGGCCAAAGAGGAGATCAACGAGATGAAGGAGCTGCGAGAACACAACGAGAACATGCTGAGGAACATCCTGCCCAGCCACGTGGCCCGCCACTTCCTGGAGAAGGACCGGGACAACGAGGTCTGCACCATTCTTCCTCACAGGGAAAATGTGACAATAATACTAGTAATTAATACTGAAAGAAACGATGGACTTCGTTCAAGATGAATATTTTCAGTAATATTTTCAGTAAATGATGAGTTGTTGCTGCTCCTCCTCTCACGCAGAACTTCTCTGAAACGAGTCAGCTGCGTTCGTTACAGTTTGTTCCCTGAGTCTCGGTAATTGCTGTTCAGACAACTGTACAGAGGGGGGGGTTGGTCACATGCATTTGATTTGATTTTAATAACATGTTGTCAGTCAGCAGCACATTGATTGTCTCGACTCTGCAGAGTGGAGCCGCTCTGCACAGTGTGAACGCACACGTTAACACACAAGTCTGACATTTACTGCTGAATTACAGGAACTGAACCTGTTTTCAATCAGACCGCAGAGCTTTAGTGTTTGATTACTTCCACATGCACTGCAGGGATTCAGCCCCAGTGTGATGTTTGGGACCAGGTCTGGCTCTCAGGCAGCGTTCTAGTTCATCTCAAAGGTGTTGGATGGGGTCGAGGTCGGGTCGGGCAGGTTGAAACTGCTGCCACAACGTTGGGAGAACACTGTTGTCTAAACCATCATTTAATTTGACTGAAACTAACCGTCACTAGGACCATGCGTCCAGCAGGTGGTGATGTTCTCCTCCCACTGAGACATGGCAGTGATTCATCTCCCCAGACAACATGTTTCCACTGGTGCAGCGGCACTGAGCTTTACATCGCTCCTGCCATCTCCAGGCCCTGCAGGCGGTGATCTGAGGCAGGACACTCGTGCGGCAGACTTCTCGTGCAGCAGACTTCTCGTGCAGCAGACTTCTCGTGCAACAGACTTCTCGTGCAACACACTTCTCGTGCAACACACTTCTCGTGCAGCAGACTTCTCTATAGCAGACTTCTCGTGCAGCAGATTTCTCGTGCAACAGACTTTTCGTGCAGCAGATTTCTCGTGCAGCAGACTTCTCGTGCAACAGACTACACGTTTCTACTTCACTGTTACATCCGGCAGAAGGCTGGAAGTAAACCTCACTGCACACCTGTAACTTTAAGTCTTTGGTCTTAATTATTGACCTTGACCATGACCCATGACCTTACCCTGACCTTGTCCATGAAGTGGTTTCCATTTACAGCTGTGGTAGAAAGAGGGGGTCATGACGTGTGAAGTGAAGTGTCCTGGCTGCTTTTTTTGAGAAGACAATGGTTCCTTTCCCTCCTGGTTCTCCTGCAGTCTTCTTGTTCAGCGACTCGATAAAGACTGATTGTGTCGGCGGGCGGAGAGGACGGTTATCACACAGCGGAGTCAAATCGCTGCATTGTCCTCGTCCGTCCTCATCGGGCTCCTTCACCATCAACTCCTCCAATCTTCCGGGGCCTCTGCAACAAAAGGCCGGCGGCCGCTGAATTATGAATGTCAGGAGAGGCAACATCATTGTGCTCCCGTGCCTGTTCCTAATTAAAAAGGACATGATTAAAAATGCATCGTTAGGATAGGTGGGGTCCTAATCACTTGTTACATTATTAATCAGGCTGTTTATTGTTCCGTGGTTTAAATACTGCAGCGCCGGGTCATTAATCGGCTCCTGCAGCCCTGAAGAGCTGCTGATGGTCTGTGGCACGAGTCGGGTGACAGAAAGCTGTTAACTGTCAGCATCAGCGGTGTCAGCGCCTTGCTCAAGGACAGGTAGAGGTTCAGATCCCGTGATCTGCTGGTTGGTCCTGTGTTGGTGTTTGAGATTTAAATGAAAACGTGCAGGAGTGAATGACCTGTCCTGTACCTCCATCTGTAAACGTCTGTGTTGAATAGGGCTGCAATTATTGATTCATTTTATTACCGATTAATCAGTGATTTAGTCATTCAGACAAATGCAGTTTTGCACCAGCAGTCCAGAACCCTTCATTTACCTCATCCATGGCAAAGAAGAGCAACCAATCCCCCCGTTTAAGAAGCTGGAACCAGCCGACGTCTGACGGGAGAAGATCCACTCAACGTATTGTTGCAGCTCTCGTGTGGAACTGATTGAGATCACAGCAAATAATCTGAAGTCGCTTGTCATCTAGGATTCCTCTCCTGTGAATATACATTTGGTTGATCCAAATCCCGTCGCCAAGCAGGTTCGAAACAGACCAGAGAAAAAAGTCAAAGCATAAAAGTTGTAGTTTTAGTAGAGAAAGAAACAGACGCCACAGATCTGGATGTGAACAATTAGAGAGGCTCCAGTTGCAGAACACTGACCGACGTGATCCGAAAGAGATGCAGTGAAGGACCAAGAAATTCAATTAGAGCGACTTTCACCAACTTTCAGTCTGAAGCTGAGCTCATTAAGTGTGTATAATGTCAGTGAGGGTGTCACCATGAAGTCAGAGGCTCATTTAACGAGTGTGTAATTACACTAGAGGTCGAGCACCATCCAGACAGAGAGACTTCAACTTAATTATTAATATAAAATGTTGAACTCTACGTGGACATTATGTTTACCAGCCTGTTATTAAAATGTGCACAGGATGACATGATGAGTTACTCCGTGTGACAGACTGAGGACATGCTGCTTCATGTCAACAGGCCTGCTGCTGCGCCGCCATGTGGCAACAGTGTCCCCTGCTGGTGAAGGCAGTGTAGTGCAGCCTGCTGCATGTGTTGGAGTATCACAGTGCTCTTCAGCAAGGCACTTCTGAACATGATCCAATCAAAGACAATACACGAGAACGATGGAAAGAGACGCACAGAGAGACAAAAGGACTTAACATACAATCTGCCAACATGTAATGACCCCACGATCAGAGAGGACACAGAGGGGACTGCATCTCCTGCAGTTCTGGACAACACGAGGAGTACTTTTACTGCAGCACGAGTACTTTTACTGCAACATGAGTACTTTTACTGCAACACGAGTACTGTTACTGCAGCACGAGTACTTAACATTTTGATTCTTTAAGTCAGTTTGCTGATGGTAGCTGATAGTACTATACTACCCTATAGTATAGTACTGATACTACTATAGTACTAAAGGAAGGTTTTGAGCGCTGGACTTGAACTGAAAGTGAGTGACTCAAGTTGTTTGTGTCCACAGGAGCTGTACTCGCAGTCGTACGACTCCGTGGGCGTGATGTTCGCATCCATCCCCGGCTTCGCCGACTTCTACTCTCAGACCGAGATGAATAACCAGGGAGTCGAGTGCCTCAGGCTCCTCAATGAAATAATTGCTGACTTTGATGAGGTGAGACTGCAGACTTGGAAGTGCAACCACTTGTACTTGAGCCCAGCTTTGAAACACACAGGGGACCGTCTCCCACGTCAACGTCCTGCAATTCTGATAAAAACATGCCTCTCATTTCTTCAGGACACATTAAAGCTCACGTCTGCAGGTTATCAGAAGTCATTTATCTCAGATAGAAAAGACTCGAGAGGAGAATCAACACTCTTATTACAAATTACTACGGACACTTATTTCATAAAGTACACGACTGAGATGAATCCAGGTAGGATTTTCTTCCAGTGTTTCTCCCTCCAATATTATGTTCATTTTTCTTTTATCAAAAAGCTTCCTCACAGAATCGAGGTATAGAGGTTCAAAGTAAATCCAGTGATGAATATCGTGGCAAAAAACCCAGAATGTGCTGTTAAAGAAAGATCCAATGTTTAGGTGAAGGCGGGGTTCCCTCACCTCCTGGAGAAGGAACAAGGACAACAGAGAGAGATTTTCAGTGTCATTCATTTTAAAATTAACTAAAATAATCAGTGTGCATGTGTGTGTCAGGATACTTTGCAACATCAACCAGCAGCTGCCAACAACTCACTAATCACAGAATAAAAGAAAAGAAGACTTTACATTATGTCATTTCTGTCAGGCCAATAGTAAACAACAACAACAACAATAATAATAACAATAATAACAATCCCTGTGTCCAGTAGAACTGTACCTTCTGTTCTTTAAAGTTATTCAGATCAAATCACTTCGATAACATCCAGATCAAATAATAACACGTGTAAATGTGACCGTTCAGAACATAATAACAAAGTGAATCCAACTAAACTGAAAGCACATAAAGATAATAAACTAAAATAAAGAATACGATAAGATATTAACACAAGTAATAGAACTGATTATTATTATTTTATTATATAAAAGCAAATGTTGAAAATGGATAATAACAGTGTTAATTTTGAAATGCGCAGCCAGCGTACAAGACAAGAATAACTGAACTGAGATCAGCAGAAGAACAGACAAGACTCAGCGATGCCTAACGTCTCTCACTGTGTCTCACAGCTGCTCGGTGAGGAACGTTTCCAGGACATCGAGAAGATCAAGACGATCGGCAGCACCTACATGGCCGTCTCCGGTCTCTCGCCTGAGAAACAGGTGAGCTCCTGCAGCCGGGTGACTCGCTGGCCCAGCTGACTTGTTTCTGATGCGAGGTGGAGGCACAGTGGTGGGTTTAATGGTCTGCTTGACGGAGCATCAGCTCACTGAAGATGGACGTTGTGGACTTTATCAGACTGTGTTGTGACTTTGTGTCAGACTTCAATTCAGGAGGACGTTTGCACTGGAAATGGTTTTTCTAGACCTTTAAATATTGTCTGGGGGACCTGAAAGCAGATTTCTAAGCCTCCATGTTTTCTTCACAATCAACCATTTCTACTGCCACCAATAATACTACTACTACTAACCATAAAAGCTCGAGCAGCTGACTCACACTCTTCTTCTCTCCTCCTCTACCTCCCACAGCAGTGTGAAGATAAATGGGGTCACCTGTGTGCGCTGGCTGATTTCGCCATCGCCCTCAACGAGAGCATCCAGGAGATCAACAAGCACTCCTTCAACAACTTCGAGCTGAGGATCGGTAAGAGCTCCGAGTCCGGTGTCGTGCCAAAGAGTGATTGTGAACACAAAATAATTACACAAAAATCCTGTAAAGCTTAAAACAATCACAAGTTTTAACAGCTATTTGGTTTGGACTTTCAGAAATCAAAGAGGTGAAGTGTTTTATTGGACATAGTCAGCTCTAAAAAACCCTAAGCCCCAACAGTGAAATCAAGTCATTTGTAGTTATAAATAACCTTTTAATCACAAGCTAGGAGCTGTAATCACTTTTTGGCTGGTAGACATCTGCTTGTAACTGGTTATAATGGCATTTTAAAGGTATTTTACCAGGTAACAATATTACTCCTGCGGACGGCAATCACTTTTTGGCACGACACCTGCCCCCGATGCTTCCTCTTAAATCTCTCTTTACTTTTATTGACATTTATAATCAGAAGCAGATTCTTTTGTTATATTTAAATAGACAAATATCACAAATCAGCCTCGAGGGGCTTTAAAGAATACGACCCCCGTGTCCTTACACGCCGTATTATTTCAAATCTTTCTTTGGATTTTTATATAAATTATGGCTTTAATGATTCTTTTGTCGTGTTTCACCCCGAACATGAAATCAAACTTGAACAACATGTTAAAGACGCCTGTGTGGCTGCAGTGCCCCTTCAGTGTGAAGTGTTACTTCATGCATATACTTTCTCTTTTACACTTTTTGCATCATTTATTGACACATTTTACATGAAAAACACTGGATATGTAGAAATTCAGGACTTGAACTTGTAATGGGGTATTTTTAGACTGAGGCGTTGCTTCTTTTACTTTAGTAAAGGACCTGAGAACCGTCCACATGTTGTTATGGGGAGAAATCTTTTTAACACAAGGAAGCCAACAAGTCTTTAGAAAAATGTGTCAAACACCAGAAAAGGTACAAACACAT
Source organism: Nannoperca obscura (assembly GCA_036024295.1). Lineage (NCBI taxonomy): Eukaryota > Metazoa > Chordata > Actinopteri > Centrarchiformes > Percichthyidae > Nannoperca > Nannoperca obscura. The sequence continues at coordinate 7,229 of JAVQJL010077598.1, forward strand.
TTTTAGACTTTTCTAAAACTGTAAAACAGAGTTCTGATGCGTTGAAACGTGACGTCAGGTGGAAACTGAAGCACACATTTTTAATAAAGATTATTATTTAAGAGAATTTCTCAGTGGAGATCCTGAATTAGATTGAGTGTCTGAGTTGTGACCACCTGTGTGTCTCCGGCAGGGATGGCCCACGGCTCGGTGGTGGCCGGCGTGATCGGTGCCAAGAAGCCTCAGTACGACATCTGGGGGAAGACGGTGAACCTGGCCAGCCGGATGGACAGCACGGGGGTCAGCGGCAAGATCCAGGTGCCCGAGGAGACCTACCTGATCCTGAAGGAGCGCGGCTTCGCCTTCGAGTACCGCGGCGAGATCTACGTGAAGGGCATCAGCGAGCAGGAGGGAAAGATCCGAACACACTTCTTGCTGGGCCGGGTGCAGCCCAACCCGCTCATCCTGCAGCCGCGTAAAATCACCGGCCAGTACTCGCTGGCGGCCGTGGTGCTCGGCCTGGTGCAGTCTCTCAACAGGCAGAAGCAAAAGCAGATCCTCAACGAGAACAACAACTCGGGCATCATGAAGGGCCACCACCACTACAACCGGAGGACGTTGTTAGCGCCCGGTGGCTCCGAGGTGGGAGGGGGGCACCACACCGAGGCGGCTGATAAGACTGAGCTGTCCTGAAGAGCAGACTGTGAGTTTGAGTTCCTCTCATATTTCTCAGATGCAGAGCTGCTCTTCAGGCACAAATGATCCCAGTGGTTGAGTTAAACTTCAGTGGGTGCAGCTAACATTAGGACACGGGCACGCCAGAACAGCCATTCCAGTTCTGAAGGCTTCGCCTGGTTCCAGACCTCGGATTCAGCGCGACACCTGACCAATCAGAGCTTTGTAGGCAGGGTTAAGAACAGGGACGTGGTGTGATGAAGACATCCACCGCTGCTTGTTAGTGCAAAATGGAATCCATTATTAGGTTTGAACAAACCCTTTTAATCCTTCTGACCCTGATGCTTGAATTCTCTTGATATTCGTAAAGTCACTGCAGATCTATGCAGAGAAGGGTATTATGGGTTGCAGAGGCTTACAGGGGACGTGCACGACTCCCAAAACCAAAGACCTCGGGGCCCATTGCCCAACAGCAGCTTGTGAGAACACACAGATATGAAACGGTGGCAGCGAGGCGTGCACATTGCAAAAGAATCAGTGAATCCTAAGATGCTCATGCGTCAGTCTCAAGTGTGGTGTTTGTTGTGAATAGTGCAACCTCACAGTTAGCGTGAGAGGACGTTATCTCATGTTGCAGGTGAATCAGGTGTAAAACAAGCTGATGGGGAGATCCAGCTCCTGCTGGTCCACAGGTTCCACGGGTGAGGGTTCTTCTGATGGTGTCACTCTGTTCCTTTGGTCTACAAGTTGCAAGAAACTCTGCAACAAAAGCACAGAAGAAGACTGCCAGCTGATATCCATGGATGTAAAAAATGCAGGTTTCCAACATAAAACAAATCCACTTTCCAGATGTTTTGTTAAGAAGCAAATGCAACAAGTTTGCTGGTGATTTGGTGAATGTAAACTTTGTGTAAAACCCCACAGGACACCTTTAATCCTGCAGGATATCTGGAAGAAACCTACATATTCATTCTAGTTGAGATGAGCTACAACCTGAACATACGTCTCACGTGATGAGGGTAATTAGCGGGTTAGCTTAGCTGAGCTCACGCGTTCAAACGCTGGCCTTTGAGGTAGCTTAGTAAGCTAGCTCGCTGACCTTTCAACATCATGAATGTCCTGAAGCAACGAACCACGTCCCTTGAGATGTTCTTCTCAAGCTCAGGTTTAACTCAACCAATGAAACAGCTCTGCTTGTGGTGAATGTTTGAAGAAGTGAAACTCCACTTTGTTGCTGACGGAGGAGGAGGAGGTGGTGGTGGTGGTGGTGGTGGTGGTGGGAGGGAGGGACTGGACCGCTGCGTTCTGTTTTCACCACCTGTTCCATGTCTGTGCGACTGATCCCCTCCTGGTGTTTCCCCTTTTTATGTCGCCCCCCCCCCCCCGCCCACAGCCCAGACACCCTGTCCCGCTCTGACCCTCGCCCGGTGTCCATGTTTCTTTTTTGTATTTCTTTTATATATAAAAACACAATAAAGGGGGTCTAATTTTTTTATATAAATATAATGTGTCTGCTTGCTTTAATTGTGTCACATTTGCACAACTTGTGTACTTGTTGTCCTGCAAAGAAATTCATCATTAAGTATTATTTATATTCTTTTACACACATGCCAATTTGGGATAAAGATATTACGATTTTTGATATAACACTTAAATCAAGTCTGCACCACAATTAAATTAAATCCAGCAAATAAAAGTACAGTGAGTAAAGTATAAAATCCACAAAATACAAAAATATGCAAAAGTGAAACACAAAATAAAAACACTGAACGATACATTCAGTCTAATAAAGACATAATTGCTGAGGTTATGAAGAAATGTGTAATAAACATGATGCGTCCAGAAAGACACTTTCTGATGAAACTGTATGAAAATGTATGAAATGTCATTTGCAAAGTGGATAATGTGGCACTGTGTTCACACACAGCGACGCCTCTCAGCGATGACATGTTGTTCAGTTTATAAAAAGGAACAAAGGTCCAGGATTTAGGTCTGATGTCTGTGTTTCAGTAATCAGGGACGATGATGCTGACTTGGAGTCTGTCTACATACTGATACCTGCTCAGTGTTTCCACGTCCTCAACAGCTGCTGCATGCACGTGAGACAAACACACCATGAACATGCAGCAAACACAAGACACACATTAAACAATCAAAGGTTTTCCAGGATTCCAGGTACGATGATCCCGAAGCACCTGCACTCTGAGTGATCATCATGTTCAGCTGTACTGTCCTCACTCATCACTGAACACAAATACACACAGAACACAAGCAGGCTGAAGACACTCATCAGTAGTTTCTTAATACGTTACATCAAGTAGTGAGTAAAGAGTAAAGTTGGCCATTAACAAATGAATGAAGTGTCTGTTTGTTTTAAGGCCGTTTGCACTTTGCATGAAGTTCTGTGACGCACGAAGGAAACACAGGACCAACGTCAGAACACCAAGATCAGGTTCAGATCAGGTTCATGATGTTAACGATGTAACGTGTGGACCGTCAGACAGGCAGCCGTCAGCTGGGAGCTGTTTTCAATAAGCTCGTTAACTCAGCAGCTGACAGGAAATACAGAGACAAAAAAGCATTCACTCTTAAAACGACACCATGTCTTCAATGCAAATGTCCAGCTACAGATCGGCTTTAACGTGAATCTGTGAAGTCTGAACTTCCACAGAAGCATTTCATCTGGTTTATTAACTTCAATGCACACCACGTAAATCAGCCATCAGTGTCAGGACGGCCAATCAGACTCTGATCTGCACTGAAGGGATCATGGGAGGAGCTGTTGAACACAATGGACATGTATGCCAGGAAAACACGTAGACATGTTTGTGTCTGTGTTCTTCGATCTTCAGCACAAAGAGGAAGAAGGAATCTGTGGAAAATGAGTCTTCATGAATGTGTAGAGAGAAACAGAACCTGTGAAAAGAGCCCAGATTCACTGGTTTCAGTCCCTAACATGTTCTTACTGGTATAATTAAACATGTCGGCATCCTGGCACCGGTGTTATTACTGTGTGAAGGAAGACTGTACTTAAAAGATGTGAATACATCTTCCATCACTGGGAAGAACAGACAGGAAACGATGCTGCTACTGTCTGAAACAGAAGCGCTCAGCAGCACGTCAACACAAACCTTTGGCAAAGTGAACAAACGTCCACTAGATGGCACAAGATGCTCAGTCAGACTCCTGCAGTCTGACACTGACAGCTCAGTGCTGTGACCTCTGACCTCTTCATTGTTGGATCTGTGTTCTGTCACCTTGGGACCCCTTGTTTTCTTGTTACATGATTTTGAAAGTTTAGACCTCTTTCCTGTTTTATTTTGAAACCCCGGATCTGTGTTCCTGTCTTCAGGTGACTTCCTGTTGTCGTCTGGTTTCCCTGCGTTCTTGATTTCACTCACCTGTTTCTGTTTCCATCGTTTGTCCCGTCTCTTTAAGTGTTTCCTTTGTCTGGTGCTGGGTTCATTGTGTTTTCGTGTCCCATGTTTCTGTGAGCCTTCACCCTCACCCTCACCCTCACCCTCACCCCAGCACATCTTCCCCCATGATTCTTGTGGACGCGTGTGCTTTTTGTTCCATGTTGAGTTTGGTATTTAGTTCTCATTGAAGATCTGATCCGTCCTGTGTTTGGTCTGCTTCTGGGTCCTGTCTTTCATGCCAAGTGAGAATCCTAACATGTTCTGACACAGGACAATAAATATCCCGTCAACAGGTCACGTGAAACATTTCTTAGCATGACGAGAATAAATATAATAACTTATTTAAAGTAAGAATTGTTCTTGATCAAGCATGAACTGTGTCTTTAGTCGACAGAGAGGTGGCTCGCTGATTTAGACTCATAACGTCCCATCGAGTGGACTTTAACATGTTGCTCTAAATGGACGAATACATCCATAAATCACACGCCACGACGGCGACAAACACAAAACGCAGCGTGTTCAGGAGAAAATGATTGTTTCCCTCCCTCGTATGGATGTTCTGTTAGACAGGAAGGAGGAAGAGGAGGAGGAGGAAACAACGAGAGGCACAATTGTTAGAGAATGGAGTTGCCATGGTGACCATTGGCCTGTTGGGGGTGCAGCGTGTGTGTGTGTGTGTGTGTGTGTGTGTGTGTGTGTGTGTGTTAGCAAATTAAGTTTTTCCACCTCCATGTTAGTGGACAGGACATGTAAACAAACAAACAAATAAAGCACATGTCAAATACAATGTTCCCACAGAAGGTTTCTGTCCCGGCCGGTCGCTGATGTTTGTTCAGGTTTTTAATTTGAAAAGAGGGCGTGACGTCATGATTGACAGCTTGTCAACTCAATAAGATCACTAGGCTGCAACTAACTATTACTTTCTTTATCGATTAATCTGCCCATTATTTTCGTTTCGTTTAGTCTTTAAATATGAAAAGTTCTCAAAGCGACGTCTTCAAACAGCTGAAAACCCAAAGACTCTTCGTTTACGGTCAGAAACGACAAAAATAAGCAGCAAATCTTCCCGTTTGAAAAGCTGGAAGCTGCAAATGTTTTACATTTTTACTTGAAAAAAGACAAATGATTAGTTGATTTTTAAAATGTATTTTGATCAATTAATCGTTGCAGCTCTAAAGATCAGCAGCACAAGATGGCAGCTGCTGTATCCAGCGGCGTCCATCTTTATATACAGTCTGTGGTGTAAACCATTAAAGACCACGTGGGCTCATTGTGGCTCTACGGGTCATGTGTACCATGTTCGAGCCCCCCCCACAAACACGGGTGTCAGCACTCATTCTGCCTGATTAGATCGATTAGACCTAAAGAATGACGAAGGTGAGACTTTTCCACCCAATCAGGTGCAACAAATTAGAAGCGAGTCAGAAGTTAGACTAACAGATGTCTTTTCTCAGCCTTGTGTGTGCTTTGTCTCCTAGAAATGACATTCAAACACTCGGTGGGCACTTTCTCAGGTGCTGCCGGGCTCCAGGGCTGCAGACCAATTGGCAGGTGAATCAGCGGCACGGGACACACCTGGGCTCGGTGTGCGTATGAGCCAGAGCAGCAGTGTGACACTGTGACACAACCGAAACTACAACCTGTCTCCAACATTAACCACGTGTAGATGTGAACATCTAATGATAAAAGTATAAAGAAAAGCTTTTAACCAGGTTTGCATGTCCGTCAGAAATGTATTTATTTCTACACTCCCCCTGTGGGGGGGGGGTTTATCAGCCGCTACAGTGGGTGAGTCTCCAGAGTGGAGGTCTGTAACTGGATCAGCATCTTCTCTTTTTCTACCAAGCAGAAAAACAGAGATGTTCTGTCTTTTTACTGAATTTCTGGCATTTCCATTGAGATTCTAGTTTTAATTGTGCATACAAATGAATGGAAATGTCCTTAATGACTGGAGTGAATAAAACACTCAACTTTATTTTGAACTCTAAATTAGTAAGTTTTGTCCGTTGAGATATTTAGGAAACGAGTAAAAGTTATTCAAAGACGTCCAGAATATTTGTGGCAAATTGGCATCTTTAAAGATTTCAAGTACAGAAGAAAAAGCAGATCCAATATATTTTCTATTGAATGTGATTTACAAGAAAATCCAAAGAAAAATCCAAGGGTCAGTTGGATAAAAAGCAGCAGTGGTAAGAGTTATTCATTAAAATATCACTATTTAAAGGAGGGTGAACAGCATCGGGGTCCTGCTGGACTTGTTCTACCTCCACCTCCCTGAGCTTTGGGTTTTAATGACAGCTCTGGTGATGGACTACCAACACGAGCAGACCACCACAACCAGACGAGGTCTAATAGTTATTAGCCAGGCAGCGTTGGCCCCCAGGGGTCAAGGGGTCAAAGTTGAGGCAGCGGTCTGTGACCCAGCTGACCACAAACACAACGCTGCCACATCCTGTCGGCTGCTTCTGATGCCCAACAGACACTCAACAAACTGCCGGAGGAAACAGCTGCTTCATGTGATGCGAGCCGACACCGTGGTTAATGTCTCCTCATCAGGACGGTGCTCTGGTCTCTGTCGCTGTCACAGCACATGTCAGTCTGGTTCGAGGGGACGGCAGACAAAGTTAGAGTGAATGTTGGACTCGGCCTCATCAGGTGGACACAAACAGGAAGTAAATGATGACGTTGCTTCATCTTTGCTGGTATTAGAAAATCACTGATCACTTTCAGGTGATAAGGTGGCAACATTGTGTTAACAGTTTGTTCTGCTGCCCCCTAGTGGGCAAAAACTCAATGAATACAGCTTTAACAGACAAATCAACACGCTATTGATTCAGCATAAACAAATTCATATATATATATATATATAATGTCCACCAGGGAGAAGCCTTTAAATAACAACATGGCTTATAGCCATGTGTTTAATTGTGCTGTTGTTGTAATGTAAAACACTGTTTCACCAACACACTCCCCTGTTGTCACACACACACACACACACACACAGCAGGGAGCCTGTGGCATCGCAGCTGAGCTCATATTATTACCTCAGAGCTGCAGAGCCGCTGTCACAAGAAGCAGCCAGAGACGAGCTGATGAACTCACCTGAACCTGCGCTGCAGCGTCTACAACACACACAGACTGATGAACAGGAGGTCATCGGGTCGCTTTCAGTGCAGGAAGTGATCACAACGCCATGAAAAGTCACTTCATGAACTGTGTGTGTGACGGCAGGATGACGGGGCCCTCGTCTCGCTGCCATCAAGGGCCCCCGCTGGTTTTAATCACTCATGTTTAAGCGACGAGTCGGTTTTTAGCTGCTTCCTGCATCTGTTGGTGAAATCTGTTTTAAAAAGACACTCGAGTCAAAGTAGCACTTTCTGAAGCTGTTTGAATATGAATCAGACGTCACCTTCACCATGGCAACTGTCTCCTTCCCACCGGTGATGCTCTCCTGTTGACCGCAAAGAGTCGACCGCCATCTGGGCCAACAGGCAGAGGGAGGAGGGAGAAGCGCACACACACACACACACACACTCGTGCACACAAAACAATGCACAACACACAAAAGACACAAACGCTCGCTGTTTGATGCACAAAAAGCACGTTTACACATGTGTGTCGGCACACAACCTTAAAAACACAACCTTGAGTAAGCAAAGTCACACACACTCGGTGAGACTCGGGAGAAGCACACGAGAACACTATTCAAAGACACAAAGCTTTATTGTCGTTATTGGGCGTGTGGACTGACAGGACACCATCAAACTCAAGTGTGACTCAAGTATGATGAGGTTTTAAAACCAGGAATTGTGTTTCCAGAGCCTAGAAAAGCAGTTTTCACGTGGTTAAGTCTTCTGAACGAGGGGGTAAGATGAAGGACGCAACTGTCATCATACATAAAGTCTGACAAAGTACTCAACCACCCTGTATCTCAAGGAAAGAAAGTAACTTGTAGAGTGACGACGTTTTTATGTGAGTTGGCTGAAAGAACAAGATAAAAACATGCTTTATTGTTGAATACAGGAAACTCACATGCAGCGTTTGAATGTACTTAATATTAGAGCCTACAGGTGGATGCTGGGTTTGCAGCTGCAGCAGCAGAGTAGCTCCCAGGTGAGCGGTGCGACAGCAACAACATAATATATATATATATATTATGATGGTGTTGCTGTGCATTTGCAAACTAGGATAACTGATCCATCATCAAACACTTGATGCCAGAGAGAGAGACGGGCTCTGCGGTGAGGTCTTCATGCTGGGTGCCCTTTCAGTTCGCTGTGCATGGGGGGGGTCATGGTCGCTGACACAAGCGTCTACCCCCTCCTCCGGAGACTGAGCGCCCTACATTCAACCATCAAAACCCCGCTGTTACATAAAACCCACCGCCGCCACACAAGCCGGCTTGCAGCCTGTTGCCAGGCAACAAGCCCCGGAGCCTCATCGTCGAGTCTCGCTGGGGCTGCAGCTACCTGGAAGTGCTCAAATGGGTCAGTGAGGACAAAAGCAAAGAGAGAGAGAGAGAGAGAGAGAGAGAGGAAAACTAAAAGCATGAAGCCGTGAGACTGTAGCTCTGCACGCAGCGTCATGTGCATAATGAGGTTTGTTGGTCAGAACAAAAGCAGGACGGCAGCTGTCTGTCTCAACACTGAAGATAAGTGAGACACTCAGGAACAAGCAGTCAAACAGCATTTCACAAAAGATATTCCCTCATGTGGTATTTTGCTGCTGCTGCTGCTGCTGCTGCTGCTGATGATGATGATGGTGTTCATTGTGACTGTAAAAGGCCACAGCACAGGATTCCCATCATTTCCCTACATGGACGTTTAGTTGCACTTCACCTTGTGCTCCTGTTGAGAAATAATATGACGATCAAGAAGTGTGAATCATACAAACAGATTTAAATATCTTTAATATTGAAGTGAAAAGACACTGCAGTCGTCTTCATATTAGACGACTCGTTATCTGCTAAACTTAATGTTCACTTGGTTAAATTATATACATATAATACATATGTCTGTTTCTGAAAGTCCATATTTCATAAAGTGAATCCACGCTTCATCAGTGCTTCCTGTCTAAGAAGCCGCCATGTTGGATCTCCAGTCGCTCACCACCAGATCTCCACACCGCCTCTGCATCATTAACAGTTCCCTCATCAATGTTTGATTCCACTTTTTTTTTTACAGATACAACACAGTGTAAAGTCTCTCCTGTACACCTGCAGGACTGGACAGAGCCGGGCAGGTGTGAAATATGTTGTTCCCTTAAGAGGAGCGATCCACATTCATCAGAGTCTGTGTGTCTCTGGTTAAAGCAGCTGTTAAACACATCGATAAACCAACTGATTATATTTGCGTAACAGCAGCGGATGGAAGTGCATTTTCATTCCCATCTTCATTTGCTGATTGTTCTGGATTTGGTTCAAATGTGTTCTGCGTTTGCATGAAACCTGAGGAACATCTCATGTCCGTCTCAGCTACAGTCTCTGGTCCTGGTCCTGGTCCTGGTCCTGGTTTGGTCAGTTCCCCACAGAGATGCCAAATGTCCCGGACAGAATGTGGCAGAAGGAGCTCATTCGTTCACAGTTAGCAGAGACGATCTTGCCAAGTTAGAAAATCCTGTCCTGTCATGTCATCAGAGAGATGCGTTTGGAACTGAAGTTTTGTGAGGATGAAAAGAAGAAATGGGATGCGGCCTTAATAAGACTTATCACTGACTCGTTGCCAAGTGTTAAAATCTAACGTGCACAGAGAGCAGATGACAGAAAGCCTGCAGTGTGAGCACCATCTCTTCTGCAGAGTGTGACTTCAGAAGTGTAGAAAGATTAAACTCGTGCTGTAAGAGGTTTACCTGAAGCGACTCTGTCTCTGCTCCTCCTCTCCTGACAGACAACAACAAGCAGCCTTGTTCATTTCACCTCCACTTAAGGTGACAACAGTCCCACCGCAGCCGATCAGCGCACCACTGCACTTGAAAAGCGCTGGAAATAGTTTCACTCTCTATGAATTTCCGTCACTTCTCAGCCTGTAACCCTCTGAAACAGAAGCAGCCTCCGTCCCAGGAGACACACTCGAGGGAGAACTTGTGAATCTAGGACAGTCGATAGTGCTCCGGTTGACTGACGAAGGCAACTGTACAACAATCTGCTGTTCTCACTGAGCTTAACTATCTATAATTCAGGAGAGGGAAGGCCGGATGATTCAAAGGACAGGCAGAGTTTCTGTAAAGCAGGAAATAATTCATCAGATGCTTCGGTCCTGCAGGACGGGGATCTGAAAACAGCGTACGGCAACAGAAGAGGTACATTAAAGGAGATCTGGAGGAAATGATGCGTCACGATGGAATCAGTAACTTCATATTTTGAGAGGACCCAGATGGTGATCTCGCTGCACACTTCTCACCCTCAGTGGGCGCCATCTTGGCTACGTATCTGAAGGGGAGGGACCACCAACCTGTGTGAGCACCGCACTTCCAGTAAAAGCATGTTCATTTTAATTCATTTAGAATAAATCCAAATGAAAGTTTGCAGGTCTTTTGAAGTCTTCTGTCTGGCTGCAGCTTCTCCAGTGTGAGGATCTTCTGCTTGTCTCTCTTTTATAGAACTGTCACCATTTGAAGCCTCTTGTAATGGACATTAAAAACGTTTTAATCGGACATTTTACTGCCTAACCGAGACTGTCCTCTCCAGAGAAACAACACCATCGGACGTTTGTTCAATCGCTCAAATAACTCATGTCTGCGATCTTTCTCTGACCTTAACCAAGTTGTTGTAGCTGCTAAAATGAAGCTGAAATACACATCTGTCTCTCTCTGGGTCATCTGGCTTCATGCAGACTAACGGGTACATAAACTGCCTTCCTGCTGAAAAGCTGATCACTGGTTCACTGGTTGGGTTTTGTTTAATAGACACATGTACATTTTAGCATTAAGCTGCTGCTTCACAGCAACACACTGCAGCTGTGACGATGAACGGATGAACTCCTCTTCACACAGCCTTCACCCTCTAACACGTGGACATTTGAGCCACCAGGTTGTGCTTGTCTGACTTGTCCTTATGATACAAATGAGGCGCCGCTCAGTCCGCCATCGATTCACTGCACTTAAACACACAGCGCTCTCAGCATGGCTCCGATCGGAGATAAGATGCAATAAAAATAAGAACTTTATTGATCCCTGAGGATGAAGCGGGTCAGCGCAGCAGACAAAGGATATAAATAAGAATCCAATAAAACGTGAAAGAGTCCACAGCAACACCGCGAGGACAACCCATTTCAAACAGTGACCAGATCCTTCTGTGTCAAACTGCAGTCGTAGTATTCACACATCTGCGTTCATGCAGAGGAACCTGGACATGCAGATGTGTGCCATCCACAAACTGGAAATCATCTCGAGGAACTGGAGGAAGCAAATGTTAAGCAGTAATTAAGCATCTAATAAGTTATCTGGTGTCCACAAGATGAATAAAATAACATTTTAAAGACTTTATGGCGACGCCTGAAGAGCTTGTAGGAAGCATTGTGAAGAGTAGAAGCAGAAACGGAGACGTTCTCTTCCTGATTGGTATGGAAGGCCAAATGGACCAAAACCTCTACTTTGACGTGCGTCTTAAGACGTTAAAAATGAACGTCTTAAGACGTTAAAAATGAACGTCTTAAGACGTTAAAAATGAACGTCTTAACACGTTTGGACCTTAAGGCTTCCATCTTATTGGTTGGCATCAACATACCCTCCCCTCTTATTGGTAGGCATCAACATACCCTCCCCTCTTTGTAAGTAGGGGCTGCGGGTTTTACTTTGCCCTGTTTCCTGTCTCCTGTGGGTACCTGTCACCTGTCTTACACGCAACTGTGTTTCACTATTTGGGACGGTCCATTTGTGCGGGGGAGATGTAGGAAGTCTATTGTCTAAGTTGCAGGGATTGTATGTAGGATTTCCCCTCAGAAAACTGATGAAGTGGTAGCACCCAATTATTTATGTCTTAACACGTTCATTTTTAACGTCTTAACACGTTCATTTTTAATGTCTTAACACGCACGTCAAAGTAGAGGTTTTGGTCCATTTGGCCTTCCTTATGAACGTGACATGAACGTGTCACGAACGTGTCCTGAACGTGACATGAATTTGACATGAACGTGTCCTGAACGTGACATGAATGTGACATGAACGTGTCCTGAACGTGTCATGAATGTGTCATGAATGTGTCATGAACGTGTCCTGAACGCGCCTGAACGTGTCCTGAACGTGACACGAATGTGTCCTGAATGTGACATGAACGTGTCCTGAATGCGACCTGAACGTGGCTTAACATGTCTTCTGTAGAAGCGACACTAACAGAGGTACCTGAACACACTGTGGCGCGGCGGACTCACCCGATGTCATCGCGGTACACCCTGGAGATCAACACCTCCCCCTTGTGGTTGTAGATGAAGAGTCCTCCGATCATGGCTGCCAGTCAGAGCTGAGGAGGAAGAGGAGGAGCCTGTCACTCTAATGCATCACCTGACACACAAGATCAGGTGTGTAATGGTTACTGTGGCCTTAACTTACACATTGTTTCTATAAAGTATTATATATATAAAATATACACACACACATATATATATATATTATACTTACAGAAACATATATTTATGTTTGATAACTGAAAGACACGTCTGTCTCTCACTGTCTGTCTGTCTCTCTCTCTGATTATCTGTCTGTCTCTCTCTGTCTGTCTGTCTCTCTCTCTGTCTGTCTCTCTCTCTCTGACTATCTGTCTGTCTCTCTGTCTGTCTGTCTGTCTCTCTCTGTCTGTCTCTCTCTCTGATTATCTGTCTGTCTCTCTCTGTCTGTCTGTCTCTCTCTCTGTCTGTCTGTCTCTCTCTCTGTCTGTCTCTCTCTGTCTGTCTCTCTGTCTGTCTGTCTCTCTCTCTGACTATCTGTCTCTCTCTCTGTCTGTCTGTCTGTCTGTCTCTCTGTCTGTCTCTCTGATTATCTGTCTGTCTCTCTCTCTGACTATCTGTCTCTCTCTGTCTGTCTCTCTCTCTGACTATCTGTCTCTCTCTCTGTCTGTCTGTCTCTCTGATTATCTGTCTGTCTCTCTCTGTCTGTCTCTCTCTCTGACTATCTGTCTCTCTCTGTCTGTCTGTCTCTCTCTCTCTCTCTCTCTCTCTCTCAGTGTCTGTCTCTGACTGTCTGCTTGTCTGTCTGCCTGTCTCTCACTGTCTGCTTGTCTGTCTCTCTCTGACTGTCTGCCTGTCTCTCACTGACTGTCTCTCTCACCGACTGTCTCTCTCACTGTGTGTCTGTCTCTCTCTCTCTCTCTCTCTCTGACTGTCTGTCTCTCACTATCAGACAGTCTCACTGATTCATAATGATTCGTCACTTTAGCATTACAGCAGCTAGTTAGCATGTTAGCAGCTGCTAGCATCATATAAATCCCGTTCAACGAACAAAGAGAAAATACAAACCAACAAATATAAAACCTACGTGAGGAAGCTAACGTTACTCTCGCAGATCAAATCGAACCGACAGGACGCATTCCAAACTCCATTTAAAGATCCGATGTTTTAATCTGTTTTCATATATTTTGACTCCGCTGCATAAATAATTGTGAAAACACTTCAACATTTGGTAACGGTAAGTTGTTTTGCTACTTTCGGCATACAAATAAACGGACATGCAAAACTAATTCCAGTAATTATTCAACGTTTCACGTTAGAAGTGAAGGACACTAACCCACCGGCTGAAGTAACCGCCCAGTCACGTACACGACGACGCAGCTGAAAATAACGGTATTTATCGATAAAACAGCAGGATGTTTGTCTCAGAGTCGTAAAAACATTTAACACAGCTGCTGTTAGTGTGCGCCGAATTAAAACGAGGTCCCCATTGATTTATTACGGATGTTAAATCACGACCTCCACGCAATGATCCGGTATTGATCTACAATACATCACTGAAAATACGAATATTTAATGGAAGTTCGTACGCGACAACTAGCTATTAGCAACACCTGATAACGTTACCGCAGACTGCCGCTTCACCGCTGCTGCAGTGCAGACAGACAGCAGAGAGACAGACAGACAGCAGAGAGACAGGCAGACAAGACAGCAGAGAGACAGACAGACAGACAGCAAAAAGACAGGCAGACAGACAAACAGATTGCAGAGAGAGAGAGAGAGACAGACAGACAGACAGACAGCAGAGAGACAGGCAGACAGACAAACAGATTGCAGAGAGACAGGCGGCAGAGAGAGAGACAGACAGACAGCAGAGAGAGAGACAGACTGCAGAGCGACAGACAGCAGAGCGACAGACAGCAGAGCGACAGACGGCAGTCTGTCCTTACCCGCCTGCAGAGATGCGTCTCCGGGCCGCCCGGCCGTCAGTCCACCGGGACGTGAAGCCCGGACTCTCCGTCTCCTCCGGTCTGAGGCAAGATGTCGGCAGCAGCGGCCCGTCAGCTGACGGCAGTCCGGCCGCGTCCCGCTCCGAACAGCCGCCTCCTCCGGCTGCACCGCGCGGTGTCGGACGTTTCCACGCACCTTCAGCTGCAGCGGTCCACGCGGCGCCGCCGCTGTGAGTCGCACGCTGACGCGACGCGGCCGCGGCTCTGACCGCTGGCGGTGACCGAGGAGGCGGGGGAGCGGAGTGGGACGCGGCCCTGCCTCCTCCGCGCCAGGAGCAAGGAAGCAGTGAGCTGTGCACGCAGCAGGCCTCATCCAGGTCCGCCTCCGCTCACCGGGACCACGATGTCCTGGAGGACTACAGGATACCGGACCCGGTGCTGCATGCAGCCGAGGGAACACACAGTGTCATAATTAGGGGCGCAGCCTTATTACCTGGTCCTGGTCCTGGTCCTGTAGGCAGTTTCAGGACTTTGTATCCTAAATAAATGTGTCAGACCAGTAAAGTCTGTTATTATAAATCTGTTATTCCCACTGGCAGCGATCCTCAACCAGGACAGGGTCTGACTGGACCGCCTGGGGAACCAGAACCTACAGGAACCTGCACGTTACCCGTCCAGCCTTCAGACAGACACACAGGACACGTCTGTTAGACACTTTTTAATTTACACCGACAGCAGAGACGATCAAACTAAACTCAAATAAAACCAGCCGGGCGGCTGTGTTCATACATGTGATGCAGGTGTGAATCACAAACATGAAGAGAGGGAACAACAACAGGTTTATATAAACACAGAGGAACACAAGCTGGACCAGATCACCAGATCCAGTAGATACTGGACAAACTGGTCAATGTCAAACACCAAACAGCCAGTAAACCAGGTGAGGTCCCTGCGGCCTGAACGCTTTCTGCCGCTCGTCCAGGTCCACGTTGCCGGCAGGCTAAGCAAGGTAGCCCAGACTTCCTTCTCCACAGCCACATCCACCAGGTCCTCCTGGGGGATCTCAAGGTGATTCCAGGACAGAGAGGACATGTAACCCCTAGAGCCCCGGATCTGTCCTGGACCTGTCCCGGATCTGTCCTGGATCTGCCCCGGATCTGCCCCGGATCTGCCCTGGATCTGCCCCGGATCTGTCCCGGATCTGCTCCCAGTTGGACATTCCTGAAATACCCCTAAAGGGAGGCCCCCTGAATCCTGCTGACAAACCGGATCCAGCAGAGACTGGTCTATGTCTAACACCAAACAACCACATCAGCCAGTAAACCAGCTGATATGTTTCCTGGCTGACCCGGGGCTGGTCCTGGTCCTCTGGAGGTATGACTTGACCCTGCAGACTGAGGGCTGCACCAGATGTTCACTGCTCACTACTCTGGATTTACCAGAGCTGTCTGACTCACCACCAGCTGGAGATCAGTTCGCAGCTCTGCTCCTCTCCAAGACAACCACAAGGGTGATTGTAGGTCTTTGACATACGGTGTTCTGGTACCCTGTACCTCGTGGGCCCATCACCCAACTCTGCCCCCGCCCGGGTGGTGGGTGGAGACTAGTTCTAGGGATGTTAGTTGGTGTGAGAGAAGGAGCAACACTGTGCTGTTGTATATAAATCTTCCTCAGAGAACAGAGGGTGCTGAGAGGAAGACTCTG
Organism: Nannoperca obscura; assembly: GCA_036024295.1. Classification (NCBI taxonomy): domain Eukaryota; kingdom Metazoa; phylum Chordata; class Actinopteri; order Centrarchiformes; family Percichthyidae; genus Nannoperca; species Nannoperca obscura. The sequence goes on from JAVQJL010077598.1 coordinate 23,333, forward strand.
GCTGTTCGAGTGGATGTGGTCCTGGTTGCCTGGTTTCTGCTGGGGATCAGTGTTACTGGATGCACAGAAACATCCGCTCCTGATGGGTTTAATTTCTACCGAAATGAAACTTTAAACACTTAAAATAAAATGTGAGTTTTCACTCAAACTTAAATATGATTCTTATTTCACTGTCTTGTGTACAAATGTGAGCTTGCTAACTCAGGAAGTGTTTCCAGGTCGTCACATGACGTCCACAAAGAAGTCCCCGGGGTTTCCCACGGCCAGGCAGAAGGACTGTCGGGGGGCCGAAACGTCGCGATGACCTGGAGGCGGCGACGGGGCCGGTGGGAGGTCCTGTGAGTCTTTGTTACCATGGAGACCAGAGGAGGAGGCCGGGGGTTGCCGGGTGCTGTCGTCGCCGGGGGACTCCGCCGCCAGCTGTTTGTCAGGTGAAGGGCTCACTTCCTGTTGGGTCGGCTCTGATTGGCTGCCTCCCGCTGCCTCCTTCGGGCCGCCGCTACAGTTCGACCTGCTGCTGCGACTTCCTGCACACGAACACATCGACACTACAGTTCACTTATTAAACGTGTTTCTGTTGAACTCACGGACACTTCCTGTCTGATGCTCTTCCAGAGCTTTCTAACAGTTCCACACATCGTGTATTAAACATGCAGGACTACAGACGATCATCATCAAGGTCTGTCACCTTCACTGTGCTGACTTCCTCCTCCTCCCCAGGCCGGCAGCTGGTGGGGGGGCTGAGGCGAGCTGTAAGGGTGGGGGACGGGGTACTGGTAAGGGAAGGCTGGGGGCCACTGGGGGCCTGAAGACGGAGCCAGCGGGTCACAGTCTGACCCTCCTCCTCCTCGACTGGAGGCTTCTTCATGATCCAGCAAAGACATCACACCCAGATCTGACAGACAGGTGGAAGCACATGATTATTAATCGTCTGAGGGGATCAATACCCTGAAGTCAGATCCTGGAGCAGAGAAACGACATCTGCTCCAGCTTCCTGCACAAAACACCTGCAGGAACATGGACTTAGTGTGTGAAGACCATCATATGTGCTGAAACACGCTTGTGTCGCCATCTTGTGGCCATTGATGGACCTGCAGCTTCAGACGCTTGATGTGTTGATGGTGTGTTGGACCTGTTGCATGTCCCTGAATGTCTCTGTGGGACAGCCCTCACCTCCACAGAGGTCTCCGAACACGTAGTAGCACTGTTCGGAGAAGGTCACCTTGTTGACGGTGTGCCGGATGTAACCAGCCTTCAGCATGTTTCCTGCGTACTTGCGAGCTTCGCGGCGGTCGGTGAACCCTTCCACAGTCCGGTGGAGCCAGTCCACCACGTCTGAACCTGAACGGACGGAAGACACAAGAAATTACAGGTTGATCTTTGAAGAGCAACGGCTGCTGGAGCTCCTGTTCCTGCTGTGGTTACACCCTGCAGACCAAACTGAGGGAACAACCTCGACTTCTCAGCAAGTAGAGCTCACACACAGGTGGTGTTTCGAGACGCATCACCACAGGTAGATGAGTCCACAGGTCACTACAGGTGTACAGAATGTGCAACTGCTCTGGGAGGTTTTGTAAACAGTATTTAAGGCGGTATTTAAGGTAGTTTAGGTGTGTTTGACATCACCATGGACCGGGCGGTGACGTTAAGCTAGGCTCAGTTTGGTTCTGCTGGAGGATCCAGACGTGTGAGCTGAGCTTCTTACCGATGAAGGCATTGGGGATGGTGATCTTCAGCCACATCCGGTCCCGAACCTCCAGGCCGGACTCCGGATTGGCCATCGCCTTGACGACGGCTGTGATGTCGCTGTGGATGGTGAGATGGTTTTCTTCGTGCGTGCCTGAAAAACAGCAGCAGGTTGTTGCTGGAGTCACGGAGGGACAGCCTACGGGTGGATGGATGCTGCAGTGGCTGATGGGAGTCTCACCGTAGTGTGGGAGGAGCCTCCCTGTCATGGCGGCGGTGTGCGACACCCAGGCAGCGGGGTCGATAGGACGGACCGGCTCGCCTTCAAGGGACGTGGAGAACACACGACATACACAGCACGTCGGTCCAACTATACTCTATTCTATTATGTTGTGTTGTATTGTGTTGTGTTGTGTTGTGTTGTGTTATATTGTGTTGTGTTATATTGTGTTGTGTTGTGTTATATTGTGCTGTATTGTGTTATATTGTGTTGTGTTGTGTTGTGTTATATTGTGTCGTGTTATATTGTGTTGTGTTGTATTGTGTTATATTGTGCTGTGTTGTGTTGTGTTATATTGTGCTGTATTGTGTTATATTGTGTTGTGTTGTGTTGTGTTATATTGTGTTGTGTTGTATTGTGTTATATTGTGTTATATTGTGTTATATTGTGTTGTGTTGTGTTGTGTTATATTGTGTTATATTGTGTTATATTGTGTTATATTGTGTTGTGTTGTGTTGTGTTATATTGTGCTGTGTTGTGTTGTGTTATATTGTGTTGTGTTGTGTTGTGTTATATTGTGTTGTGTTGTGTTGCGTTATATTGTGCTGTATTGTGTTATATTGTGTTGTGTTGTGTTGTGTTATATTGTGTCGTGTTATATTGTGTTGTGTTGTGTTATATTGTGTTGTGTTGTATTGTGTTATATTGTGCTGTGTTGTGTTATATTGTGTTATATTGTGTTGTGTTGTATTGT
>JAVQJL010077604.1:0-21622 GCA_036024295.1 Nannoperca obscura
ATTCTACTTTTAGAGACTCTAGGAACCACAAGGAACCCTGCATTCTGAGAGCGCAGTGCTCTAGTAGGGTGATAAGGTACTATGAGCTCTTTGAGGTATGATGGCGCCTGACCATTAAGTGCTTTGAAGTTGAAGAGAAGGATTTTAAATTTTATTCTGCATTTAACAGGGAGCCAGTGTAGAGAAGTTGATGATCCCCCTTCCTGGTTCTTGTCAGTAAATGTGCTGCAGCCATCCCTCCTAATCAGAGCAGGTCTTCTCCAGAAAGTCCTCCAATTATCTACAAAGCCCACATCATTACCTGGACACCACCTTGACAATCAGCGGTTGAATGATGACATGCGGCTATACATGTCATTGCTAGTAAGATTAGGTAGGGGCCCAGACATTGAATCGAGATTGTAATCGGGTGTCATCACAGCCGACGTGAATAACAGTCTTCCCATGTTTACACTTATCCATAGCCAGCAGTTTTAAATAGAATTCAACGCTCAAATGTATAGCATTTAATTAGTTGCTATATTGAAAAAAATATCTGAATTAACTGGGTTTAGCTAGATCAGCAAAGTTTGCAACCATAAACACCGGCAACTGAAAATGAGACAAAACATTCACCTCGGCACGTCAGCTGTCCTTCCCTCTAATAATGTTAATAATACTGTTATTAACAGTATTTCATTAATATATTCTATAAAAGAAAATACTGTTTAGAACTTTTAGCCATTCTAGGCCTGGCAATGGGGGTCAGTTCGTTCGCCACTTTGGTCCAGACTAAAACATCTCAGCAACTATTGGATGGACTGCCATAAAATGTTGTACAGACATACATTGTTTCCCAGAAAAAGAATTCTACTGACTTTGGAGATACCCCAACCTTTTCTCTATAGTGCCACCATGACGTTGACATTTGTGGTTTTGAGTTTATACAGATTTCCTTAAAATTTGGTAGAGACATTCATGTCCCCCTCAGGATGAATTATAATAACTTTGGTGATCCTTTTCCTCTAGTGCCTCCATCAGGTCAACATTTTATGCTTACAATGATAATCAAATGACATCAGCAGCCTCAGCTACCTAGCAAATGCTAATAATATTCATGCATTTGTATACATTTGTACTAGCACTTGGAGTGGCATTTCAACCATTTATATGTTCTGTTTAGCTATGTATTTAGACTTTTCTGCTCGCTTCACATCACGTGTTAAATCTGACTCAGGTTGTTGGGAGGTACCAAATGCAGTCTACTTATCATATCCGGGTTTTTTTGTTTTTTAGCTTCACAATGCTGATCTACAAGATAAAGATATAAAATATGTTACTTAGCTAAATAGGTGCTGGTAGAAGTGCTAGTAGGTGAGCTATTTACCCCTGTTTCCAGTCTTTGTGCTAAGCTAAGCTAAGCGGCTGCTGGTGTAGCTTCATATTTACCATACAAACATGAGAGTGGTATCAAACTTCTCATCTAACTCTGGGCACGAAAGCAAATAAACACATTTCTTAAAACTGTGTATTTAATACATTGTAAATGTGTAGTTATGATTCCTACACTTGCTGATGTGTTATGTGGTGATGGCAGCTAGATGAATCTATATTATGTGAGCTTAGAATAACAGGATTTTGGAGGACAGTCCAGAGCATCAAAAATAGGAACACTCCCTTCCTGCCTTTACCACAAGTTCTTCTGTTTTGGATGCCAGTAAAATACCTTTGAATATGACTAAAGCTGATCTGAAGCTAAAGAATGGACATTTTGGAGACAGAACAGAGAATGAAAGACAGCAAGTCACCCAGTTTCATAGATGGTCCAAGAAGAGCTAAGACCATCAGTTCATCATTTTTGCTGGATCTTCATTACAGCCTCACTCTTGGAGCTCATATTCCTTTCATGAGCAGGTGTCTTTGCCATTAGCACACAAAACCAGAGCACTTATGCACGTATGAGTGCTTGAATCTTTTCATTGTAAGCTACACATGCATTAATCTTTTGACCTTTTCTGCGTCACTGGCACTACTATCAGATATTCGCATCTACACTTGCACACAGAGGAGATATTTACTGGCAGTCCCACTGATGCCTTTAAACCTTTCCAGAGCCTTTAACTCTGAAGTTCCGGCCTCAGCTCTCTTTGAACAGAAAGTTTGAGTAAATTCCCATGGCCCACTCAGAATCTCAAGTCTCTGTAAATTTCTGATTCAAGTGTGACCTCAGTCCAAAGTCACTGGCTTCAATTCCCAACACACACAAACACAAACATATAAACATACGGCAAACCTTCTCTTTTCCCTGAGGCATCCAAAACCCCTTCTCTGAATAATTCACAGAGCCTGCTTTGTTCATCGATCCCTCTCTCCACCTCTCACTCACACAGACACATCTTTCACTTAACACACAGGGCCAGGGGTGGCATAATGGGCTGCTTCATCACAATTCATCACCACATTGAGTATCTCCTCTTTCCCTTACTAATACCTCCTACAGGTCGAACCTAGCAGCATGTCTCCTGGTTTGCTGTTGTCAGAGTTGTTGTATTCAAGTGACCTCTAACAATAATTGTCAATACCCCGTCATCAAATCCATTCTTCTTCTTTAATTCTTTTATCACAAATTTTCACATAACACAAACTTTCTTCATAACACCCAAATGGACTGGGCTTTCTACAAGCTTTTATTGTCTCTCTTGTGGAGCCAAAAGCAATGATTGGATGTATTTTGTGCCTGCTTTAATAATTCAGCCGATATCAGTTTCTCCAAACGCTTCAAACCACTCCAATATTTAGCACAGACGTTAAAGCTCATAATGATCTTCGCATTCTTTTGAAGATATTCTCGAACTTTCCCCAGCTTCCTGAAAGATGCATTCACTGACTTTCATCTCCTTTGTGCGGCTGCACACTGAGATTTTTCTCAGAATTAGGCATCTCTCCCTTCACATTTATCATACTCTAAAACCAGTGTCATTACCCATAATGCACCCCAGTTCAGTATTTTTTTCTTATGTTCTCAGTTGCCTCAGGCAGACACTGATCTCTAAAACTGGAAAATATATTTTTTTATCATTTTGTTAGTATGTGATTGTGATATTAGCAAGAATTAATATTTGCATGGATTATGCAACGTATCTAACACACCATTACCAAACCTTCCATCTGAATTTGATTTTTTTATTTCAATACATTCAATTTTTCTTGTAACTTGGTTTGCTGCTGTCTTGGCCAGGAAATCTCAATGAGGTTTTCCTGGTTAAATAAATAAAATGAAATCAATTTCATGTAACATTTACTATAAAAGAAAAACACCTTAGCAGAGGATCAGAAGTGAATGACAGGTCCCAGGGAAGACTCTTTATTCATGGATCTGCAGGCCGACCAATGGACTGTCTCATCTTTCAGTTTTGATATGTATGAAGCCCATATTTGACATTGAGTTATAATTAATTAAATATAAAGCAAAACCACTAACATCCAAAAACACAACAGAAGGAGAAATGCACCCCACTTCTCTCACAAACAGGTCACCATTTCAATAGAGATAGTCCCTTTAATTATATGTTAAAACTATCTGGAGGGACAAAGTCCAGAAGTGGCTTCCAAATATTCAGAAATGATCGTATCTTTAAGTATTTAGTGCTGATCTTACATGTGGTAATACACGAGACATGTATTTGTATTTCAGAGTTCCATTTCAACAGAAAACATTTTCTTGCTAAAAGCAATCATTTCTTCCATGATTCACATTTTAGAGATGGTAGTGGCAAATCTTCAGAAAAAAAACAAAAATCCCAGGAACTTTGGTTATTTTAGATTTATACCACAATAACACAAAAAAATAACTCCTCAGCTATACAGTTCCAAAATGGTGCAATGTGTCCAGAGTCCATCAAGGATTAGAGTTTAAGGATGATTTTATATCCCCATTGATTCAGAAGGCTCTTGCCCTCATAAACTTTCAAAATGACTTTTAGAGCACCTGTATGTGTGTGTGTGTGTGTGTGTGTGTGTGTGTGTGTGTGTGTGTGTGTGTGTGTTTGTGTGTGTGTGCTTATCCATGTGTTATGAATATTAGAACTTGCTCACACTGGTCTCGCTTGTGATGTATTTGGGTCCATGACATTATTACACCACTAGAGAGATGCACAATAAACTGAGATTGCAGTATGTTTGCAGCAGTAATGAGCGCCCACAGGTAATCCGGTATGAAGGCAACCAATTATTGTTAATGGGTCTAATTTAAGCAGCATGCATTGTGTTGGAAGAATTCATATGCAAAGAGTGATATTTTCAATCTTTATTCAGTCCAGTTAGTCTCAACAGACCCTGACACCATCCCTATCCCTTCCACCCAAAATGATAAAGAAACCAGAGAAAACCAGACACAAACAAACCTTGGACAGTGAGAGCTTTTCTGCAAAATTTGGCATATGTATATTGCATTATTACAGTTTTACAAACAAATGTACAACAAATACATCATAAATAGACTCTTATTGTGAGACAGTGAGGAGCCAGCTTTGCGTGGGGATTTTTTTCTTTTTTTTCTCGTGTGCCCGTACGGGGGGGTATGAGCCGTGACTCCCCTTTACGAGGAGTACTCGTACTCCTCTGCACTGCGGCGGCCGAAATCCATCCACCCCAAGTAGTCCCTGTCTGCTATCCGGTGGTTGGCACTCAGTCCGCTGCCTTTGCTGTTTGCCGTGGAGTTCCTGCGCACAGAACCTGGGAGGCGAAAGTGGGGAGGATGAGGAGGGGAGGTGGAGGTGATATAAAGAGTGGGCAGAGAAGAAACAGAGCAGGAGGGAATTTAGTATTCCTCAGAGTGAGGAGAGCGTGAGAGCGAACTTCACTGGATTGTGGTCCTGATTTTGTATTGTTTTTGCGTAGGGACAGAGATTAAAATGTTCTTATTGCAAATGTGGTGCAATAACAGAGAGAATGTGACTTCATCCGATTCTTTTTAAATGGAGAAATTGTACGTGGTGAAATGTATGAATTTTTGGGTGAGATTGGACATTGGACAGAACTGATGCTTTCATAAAACCAAGCAGTCAATAGTCTTTATGCACTCAAATATTCAGTGATTGATGTTTCTAATATTAAAAATGGCATCACTTTTACAACTGCTTGGTCAGACTTTATGTCCTTAGGTGGCAGTTTAGCAGTTAGTTGAGTTCATTACCCAATCCACTTACACAATTTGGTGTTTATGCCTTCCAGAGAAGAAAGTGTTTGCAATATTAACGACCTGACGAGTGATGATGTTTGGTTTCTGTGCATTTTTGGGCTTTTCAAATTCTTCTTGTTTAGATTTGATTTGGGTTTTTTTTGGTGTAAAGCTGGTTTGCTTTTGGACATAAAAATTGTCGGTCATTGTTTCTCATTATCTCTCTCTTATTCACACACATACACACACACACACACACACACCACCAAAACAAAGGGGATGTTCCAACAACAGCTGGACTTTAGGGTGACAACATACTATTACCCTCTCTTCCTTTGTGTGTCCATGCATATATTTATGTGTACACAAATGTGTGTGTTTGTTCCCTTAAAATGATCACTGCAGCCTCACTTCCCCGCACACTGTGACCTCCCGTCTTGTAAAACTATTTGAAAATCTCTGAAACTCCAATTTTTTATTCCAAGTGAAGTGAAGCAGGAATGCTATCCGTTTGGTAATCAATTGAGCACTCATAGAGATGCTGTTTTCACTCCACCCACATCCTCCTACGCAACACACACACACACACACACACACACACAGGCATGCACAAACATGCACACACATAAACACAGCGTTTCAGCTCCCTGGTGTGTTGAGATTGGCTGCAGAAAGCTCGACAATGACACCTCCTACACCAAAACATGCAAGTGAACAGCGTGCACACGAACACAGACACCAACAAACACACACGCACAAGTTCCCTTATGCATGTTATTATGTTATTATTTATTTATGTGCCCTATGACAGTTTAAAGACTTCACTGTCTGATTGAACAGTTTCTGAGACTGTTCTGCTCCTAAAGTCTCGTACTGAAGATTATGCAACAGCAAAATATGAACTTTACAGCTTGAATATGCAAATGGAGCTGTGCATGTCTGTGTGTGGATGTGAAAATATTGTACTTTATGTCCACAAAATCAAACCCACAATCTCACCTATTATTTCTGCCTCACTTATTGACAGAAAACTTTTTTAAAAGGAGAATTAGGTGTCTTTTTCTAACCTTAGGTCTCATGTTAAAACATTTAGCTGACTGTCTGTAGCTCGGTAAAAATGTGTGCAAAGTGTCAGACTGTAGGTAGGACTTGTTCTGCAAAGAGACGTTGTGCTGTGGTGGACACATCAAGAAATGTGTTTTCTGGAAGCTAAGCTAAAAATCTCAGGTCTTGACAGTGTGTGTAGCTATAAGTGCGTGTGGAGCTGTGAGAGCCCAGATATTCCTCATTCGTGTCACCAACCAGAGAGATCAGAGCGCCGGACATGAGGAATTATGACAGGGTTGAGGGCTTGTTTTCTCAGCATCGAAGAGAGAGAAAAAAATCAAGTGAGTGGGAGTCAGACAGAGAGAAAAAAGTAAAATAAGATGGTATGAGGAGAATGGCCGGAAGGCTGCGCAGACTAATACTCGCTCTTTCAAACCACAAAAGCTTCTCTGAGCCACTAATTCATTTTACATAGCAGGCTGTGCACTGAGTCCAGTAATTAGCAAGACCGAGGGGAGGGGAAGGGGGGAAAGCACTTGTCTCTGGAAATTAACAAATACTGTTGTTGCTGTATGTTTGTCTTTATATCCTCACATGCACACTCACTCATCCACCCCCTATATCCTTTGAGATGTTGCAGGTGCAGCAAGGATGACAGCAAAACACATGCAAACTAATAGTATGGACACACAGAAATACACATGTACGTCCTCCTCCTCACACACACACACCTTTCCTGGAGGAGATGAGTCTTGCCAGCAGCTCACTGAGGTTGGCCCGGGAGTCTGCATCCTCCTCAGCCAGAGGAAGAGCTTTCAGCTGGGGGGCAGAGCGGCTGTGTTGGAGATGGGGCTCTCCCAAGGTATGGGAGTCAGCCTTGAGGAGAACTATACTCAACACAGACACACACACACACACACACACACACAAGAGCAGATGTTGGACCATGAAAACTTAACTGTGATATTAATGAAAGTGCTTGCTGTTCATTAGGGGCAGTGAGAGCTTTGTACCTTCAGAAGGAGTGGAGATGGAGCGCTGGCTCTCCTCTAGGAGCTGGGAGGAGAAGGGGAGCCCCAAACAGCTCGTACACAGGACTGCCAGCACGACACACACACACAGCCCTGCAGTCATCTAAAACACACAGAGAGAGAAGCACAGGGGGAGTTAATCAGAAGGAATATGAGATGCAGTCCAGTCTGGGTTTAAAGCAGTCCCGTCTCAGCAGTCATATTCCACATTAAGAAACTACAACTCATACCATCTGCCATCTGCCAGACTGCTCTTTCACAGGTAATGATCACTCTGACTGCACCGAAGAGGCGCATGAATCAGAACAGCATATTCACACCGTCTCCCATGCTGGGGCACGGCAGCACACAGCGCACTGTAGAGAGCTGGATCTTAATAATCCTGAGCACAGTTATCAGTAGGTCAAATTGACCTGATTGTCAGCGCGGAGAGAAATCCTCTCATTTCCATTTTTCCACTTCCACTTTCAATTCACGAGAGAAAAAAAAAATAAAGTCTTAAAACTTAAAAGTCTTTTAATCTTAAACTTCCAATTTATCAAGAATTTTAAAACAAAACGTAACAAATGTGATGTCTTCGCAAATTCATTGCTTTTACATGTTAAAGAAATTCAAAGCAAAATTGAAACAAAGTGTATACATTTTGTATCTTAGCCTTGCATCAATATGTTTTTATGAAAATTACCTCCGTGTGTGAATTCCAGTCTGATTATGAAGAAGAAAAAATGTCTTTTTTATGTCAGTATAAAAACATCTCATAAAATACTAATATCTCTGGTCTGTCATATAATGAAAAAAGAAAATGTGGTTTCCTTACCTTGAGAATAGAGATTCAGCGAGTTAGAGCGTGAGAGTGAGGAGAGCACTTTCTGTTGAGTGGGAAAGGATGCCTTTTTATACTCCCCGCTCAGCGCCCTGTGAGTGAGTGTGTGTGTGTGTGTGTGTGTGTGTGTCTCTCAGTGTACATCCTGTGTATTCTTCTGTGTGTTTGTGAGCCTAATGTGAGTGAATTTGCTATTGGCTCAACAATACAACAGCATGCTGCAGTTTTATTGTCTGTTTGCTCATCATAAAATTCAAAATCAGGAACGTCCTTGTTGACATGCACTAACAGTGTGCTGGGTGTGTGTGTGTGTGTGTGTGTGTGTGCGTTAACCGTGTTGCGCACACAACAGAATCATCTGGAATCAAAAGTATAGCTTGAAATGTTGAAAAGTTCTTTGTTTTGATGGAAATATGTGAATCTTTATTCAGTATACTGATCTACACTGAATCAGTGTGTGTGTGTGGGTAGGTGATGGGGAGCGTGGCTGGGTGGTCAGGCATGTGTGGGTGTGTGTATTTGTACACACACCCACACATATTAGATGTCAGAGGATGTTCACACTTAAAGGTGGGCAGAAGCAGAAAGGAGAATGTTCAGTTTTGTTCATTTAACAGGTGACTGAGCTCAAACTGAGACATCTCTGCCATCCTCCTACTGTCTCTCACCAACCCACCAAGCCACCCCCCACCCCCCTCTAACCACGCAGGATTAACCCGGCTCATTGATCGTGCAGGTGTAGCAAATCAGTCAGCCTGAGTCAATTGCTATTGATCAGCTGTTGTGAGTTTAATGTTTTTATTAATGAGGTCGATGCGTGACAGGGTTAGGATCTCTGTCATGGCACCAGAGCTGTTTGTAACTGCTGAGATAATGTGGACAAAAAAATGTAGCATCAGTGAGGCTGTTAACTAAGGTCAACGTCCAATTGGGAAATATAGAGGAGGAAAACAGACATCCGTTTATTGCTCTAGTCTTTAAGAGAGATAAATGACCGATTTGAAAAGGAGAGCTTAATGAACACACACACACACACACACACACACACACACATACACAGAGTGATTAGTGGCTACTCAGAGTGAGTACTCAAAAGTAACTCTGTCCTGCCGACATTCAGTGAAATATCAGGATCAAGTGCTGATTTTCTGGTTTTGGATTATTGCAGAAAATAAGCTCTGTGGCAAACAGTTTATGGTACTTCTATGATCTTTGAAGCGTAAATGCAATCGGTAGAAGTAAAAAGCTAATGTTAAGCCACAAACGAACTACACCACAGTCACATGACTTCTGTATCACCACCACTAAGCATCCTCTTCAATATCAACTTGTAATTTGGTTTTGCACGCTTACCTCTTCTACAAAAAAGACTCTCGAAAACTTTGAGTATAAATACAACAAGGCTGAAAAGGCGATGAGTGTCTGTGTTCGACGTGATGTTGTTTAATGTCCCCAACAACCTCTGTAGTCTCATTTAGCCACTTGTTAGCAACCGCCTTATTTAAGCTTCAATATTTATTAATAAATGTAACAGATTTGTATGGTCAAAAATGTAACAAAAGAGATTGGGTACATATGTTATGTAACAATTGACCTGAATTAATAATGTTAAATAAAAGTATCTTCGTTGCTCTAAGCCTAACTGTATATCCCACAAATCCTGTTCACACGCAGCTATTTTGCATGATCTAAATAAGTATTGGAAAAAAAGTTACAACTGCCCAGACTTGATGTCTTTCAACATATGTTCATATTATCTGCAATATGGTTACTGTGAGTGTTTGATCTGGCGATGATTAGTCCAACATTACTCATGTGTTGACAACTCAAATATGGCTGCTGGTGTTAATGACTAACCCCCAATCTCCAGACCGTCTCCTTTCACCACTCTCAGATATCTCAGATATCATTACCTGCTGAAGTTGTTTGCTGTTTCACATCACATTACAGAATCTCCTGCTATTAAAATCCTTAAATTTCAATTCAGCCACCTCTGGCTTCCAGTTGCGAAGCTACTTGCCGAACTTTGGTCCACATCTCTCAGCTGTCACTCAGGAGCCTTGAGTCTCTCTCGATCACATCAGCTCGCTCTGACATTTTTTACTTTCACATTCATGGTTGTGCTTCAGCTTGCCTGTCTTTCTCGCACACTGAAGATGCTGTAACGTTTTCTCCAGGAACCATCAGAAGGCATGAGTGTAGGAGGTGAGGCCACGGCCGTTCAAATTAGAATTAATTAACCATGTGGTGTGGGAGGCGTGTATGTGTGTGAAATGTGTGTGTTTGTGAGTTTTAGTCTGACTTTCTACTTGAGATATACTTATATACTTATACTTTCGTTTCTTCGTAGTGTGTGTGTATGTTTGAGATTGAGATATGGATTGAGATATGGATTCAGTGCAGCCTACTGAACATGATTATTCTCTTACCTCCCAGTGTAGGCAAGCAAAAATCCACCTCTCCTGTGAGCTGACTGTCCATCTGAATGCATGCAACACACATCTGGACAGATGGCTTAGAGTTTAAATGCTTCTTAAAGCATCTAATTAGTGACAGTGAAAAGGTTTCTGTGAAAAAGACATCTGCAATTATAAACAGAGACAGTGAGAGGCCCCTTGCCGAGGGCATTTGATAGAGCTTTAGTACACGGTTAGTAAACACACTGAATAATGCATCTATTAATGTGTATGCCTTAGTGGCATTGTCTCACACTCACACACACAAATAGGCTTTGCACTCAGACCAGTTTCAGAGAACCGTTTTGCCCACAAGGTAGATTCTGGACTTCCTCCACATATTAACAGTTTTGGTTTTACTTGTTAAATCTGTTTAACTGTAGATGAACACACCTCAACTTCACCACTTTGTCAACACATACTGTAGGAGCCTAAATGCAGTTCATTGATGTTTAACTGTTTAGCATGCAATAATTTAAGTTCACAATTAAAACAAGTAATTTATGTGGTTCATTGATTGGTTCAAAACCTAATTTATGCCAGATTTGTAATATTTTGGAAATAGATGATTGTTGCTTAGTAGTAACTGCAAATGTTTTGTTGCCTTTTTTATACTCTCACGAGAAGTGAGCGGGGGTTATAGGGGTTTTGACCTCTCTCTCTCTCTCTCTCTCTCTCTCCCTCTCTCATAAACAATTCTCACTTTCATTTAGCTAACTTTGGAAATGGACCATCGTTCTGTTTGCTCAATTAGCTTGTGTTTTGCCTAACTGAACGTGTTTTCTTAAGTTGAGCTATCAGGGCCACCATACAAATATCACCAATAACAAATTTGCCTCAAGGGGCTTTACAGTCATTAGACCCTCGATTCAGATAAGGAAAAACTCCCCCAAAAATGGAAGAAACCGAGGAGGGATGCCTCTCCCAGGACGGAAAGATATGCAATAGATGTGTACAGAATAGACCAACTTAGTAAAATTACAGAATGGACAATCAGGATGTCAAAATTATAAATATCTTACATGTGTGAGCAACATTTATTCCTACATCAGCGTGCTTCAATTTCGAGCTCAGCAGAAGCCTCATGTCACCAGGAACATGACATACTGTATACCCATCTGTTAGTTTCTATAAAAGTACCTGTGTGTGTGTGTGTGTGTGTATGTGTGTGTGTGTGTGTGTGTGTGTGTGTATGTGTGCTTTTAACAAGTTTAAACAGTTGGTGGAACCTGACATACAAATGATGAGAGTTTGTAAAAAGTTAATAAGAGTTGTTGTTTGCCAAGAAATAACTAGAGCACTACAAACAAATGATACAGTGATACAATGACTTAATCATTGAGATTTAAAGGTGTTGGCAGGCAATCTTTTTACTTTGGACAGATCCAGGTCAGCTCTTTTCTACTGCCTCAATTTATGCTAAGCTAAGCTAATCGTACCAAATGCACAGACATAAGCGTGGTATCGATCTTCTTGTTGTTTGAATTAAACAAACCAAATATAACATATATATAACACACAGCTTTAGAGGGGTTGCTAGGTGACAGGCTAGCTGTTTCCCCGTTTCCATTCTTTGTGCTAAGCTAACCGGCTGCTGGCTGTAGCTTCATATTCTTCATAGTTTTTCCCCAAATGTCAAACTATTTCTTTAATTAATATTGAAAAGAATATACAACTTTTAAAACCTCAATGGTAACGCTGCTACATGCACAAATGAGTTCTTGTGTGCAGAGGAGGTAAAGCACACGATGTCACTTATATCTTTCCATCAGGACCAGCCGCTGTCAGTGACCCTCTCCATGTGAAGCCTTAAAGCTGCATCCTCACCTCGAGTGCTGAGCAACCCGCAGCAATCGCACACTTGCCGTATGCATGTGCAAGTACATTTGCTCTTGTACAATTGAAGCACACACTCTGGTTATTGATACATGCCACGTGGTGGTGTGGGGAAACAGAGGTGGTCCAGCAGCACTTGAGCCCCAATTAATTCAGATTCAAGTGCGATGTGAAATAGACACCTGGACCCTCCGCTGCATTCAGAGGAGGATGGATCCCCAGATACTCTTTTACACACACACACACACACACGCAGACACACATACCCGAAAAGGACAATGGATCAAGAAATATCCAACCGTACATCCGTTAGAAACTTACTGCCTGGCTAGGAACAATAAAAACTGATTACACACTATGTTTATACAGATGTATTTTCAGTAGCTCCTAATCTTTCCTTTCCTCTCATCTTTGAATTACCATGCCTGTAAACAAGCTCACTTTTCTATTCCTAACTCCAAAATGAATGTAATTCTTCTTTAAAAACTTAGAGTGCAGTTGGAAAAGTTATTAAAACAGGGATTTTATTCCTTTCTCTTCTAGACGTGTACGATTCATTTCCACACATGAACCTTTTCCATTTTCTTTGCTGCAGGCGACCTCTCCGTGTCATGTGAATGAGTCTCCCAGGAGATCAAGCACCGGTATGGACAGGACAGGAAGACCTATTACACCGTGTGCTTCCCATCAATTGTTCTGACACACGGGTTGATGAGACCAAACTTGCCTTCCCGCAGCAATGGGCCCATTATGATGGAGATGGTCACACGTATTATCTTGTGCAAATTGTTCAAATCTTCTTGTTCTCAAAGCTTTTTTCGCTGCACTACTCCTCCCATCTCTTGTGACAGATATACAAATGCACCAAGTAGAAGATGTAAATGTTGTAATAGAGCAGCTATTTAATTTAGATTTGATTCAGTCCTCCCTCCTGTGGCATTTTACCAAAATAAATTAAACTGACCTTTGAAACAAAACAACTGCTTTTTAATGTTCTGTAAGGATGCAAGAATAAGATGCACAAGAGCGGAAAGACGAGAGGAAAAATAACATTTTAGGTGATGTGGATGAGGTAAGCATGAAGGATGGTCAGAGAAAAGATGAGTGGAGGGGAAGAGTAGGGGGTGAGTCTGTGTGGCTGGTCTTTGTAATAACTTAGTAATTAGCAGCAAGCCAGAAACTTAAACTCTGTTAGACTCAAAGTGTCTCAGGTCAATCATATTGATTGCCGGTAATGAAAACATTGTTTCACCTGCTTTTGGAGATTCTGTCTGGAGCCTGAAATCTCATGGTATCCAAAACCCTCTTATCTCATGTCATTATTTTAGCCTAACCATCTGTAGTTGGTCTTGTGCTAACCAGGGAGTTAACACAGATTTCTACATTATCAGATGGATTGCTTGGAAATGCATTAGTGAACACAGCCTGTAAAAAACGCTGCTGAACACCACTGGAACGTTTGTGTGGAGAGAGAAATCAGTGTCAATGTAGGAAAA
Organism: Nannoperca obscura; assembly: GCA_036024295.1. Taxonomy (NCBI): domain Eukaryota; kingdom Metazoa; phylum Chordata; class Actinopteri; order Centrarchiformes; family Percichthyidae; genus Nannoperca; species Nannoperca obscura. The sequence continues at coordinate 13,848 of JAVQJL010077604.1, forward strand.
ACAAATGTTTCATACAGGATTTACAAATGTGAATTATTGTGAGTAATTGCACAAAGGCATATGGTGAACAGTGTCTGAAACCCTCTCCATGTTATGTCTCGTCATCTGTGTTAGTCTTGTGCCATGTTTCATGTCTAGTTTTAATCATGTTCAAGTCTCACGTCCAAGCCAGTCGTGACACTCCATTCACACCTTTCCAATGTCAGGGTCCCACAATTTCTGTCACTTTGCAAAACAGGCAATCCAGCATTCACACCCACTGCACGCAGCGATCGACCTGCTGTGTGGAGGAGAGAAAGTAGGGTTTTCACTAATTACACAACTTTTTTGAGCACTTTTTGTGTACAACTGAGTGCAACACAATGAAAGCCTTCCAGGGGAGCCGTTCCAATCAGCTATGAACACACTTGCCCTACAATGTGGTTGGAAAAAATGTGTGTTTTTTTCCCATTAAGTTTATGTTCCTATTGAAAAAGTAGTCAGTCGAGCAGTCTTTGTGACTGAAGATCCTATCTGCCCTGCTCATGAACCCTTTTTCAAAGTCAATTAAATCTTTTCTGTTAGCCACCTTAATCCAAAATTGAGGTGAAATGGGCCATTCAGCATTTATATACATGTCACACAGTGTGATAGGCCATTTATTGCTTAATTGTTTAATGTGGCACGTTTTCATGGAAGCAACTTCATTCCTTGTTCCTCCATTTGATCTTTTTTTTTATTTATTCCTGCTTGTGTGTCAAAGCATATCAGCTGAATTTAGCTGTTGAACCTGTAACCTGTTAGCTCAGATCTTCAGAAGGGTGACCTGTGGCGGCGTTAAACATCCATTAACATCATTTAAATGGAAAATAGATAATATCATGCTAGAACTTGTAGCATGATACACTTGTATGGAAAAAGATTTATTCCCTTTTCACAGATATTATTAATGCTTGTATGTGTACCACTTTACAATAACAACTAAAGAAAGTACACATAATTATCATTCTTACATAAACCTGTAATATAACAGTATAACAATATTTAACAATATAACAATATCATATTATGTGTGTTTCGATCACCGGGTGGCCATAATCACAATACAGCGTGTTCTCTTGTGTATTAAAGAGAACCAACAATAAACTATAGATAAACACATAGAACCACAACTTGACCATTGGAGTCATCAACCGCACATAACCAGTCATTAATAAAGAGCAGGAAAGATCTATTTAAAAGTTTATCGTCAACCAGGCTCAGATCTTGACACGATCTTCAACAATATGAGGATCAGTTTATGTCGTTATTGTTCAAGATTAGCTCTGAAAGACACTGACATTTCTGATGAGAGGTCAAGTTGAGTCAGTCATCATTGTCCTCACGTTGCTGCTTACAATCTCACTCTCTTGCGAAAGTTATTACACGTGTCTTTGTGAGCTTCTGCAGCAGTCAAATCACATCATGTCAAACATGTATAAATAGAAGAAACTGAATTTGTCTCCACTTTTATTAATGGCAGGCAACAAAACTCTGGGGGTCAATGGTAGAAATCCCATCTATTTCGGGGGGTTGACATGAAAACCTGTTGTAATAAATGCTACAATGTGCTACTGAGCCAGTAAAACCTGTATAAAGATAGAATAAAATTTATGGGCAGCTACATGGCTTTTATATTTTTACTCGCACTGAGCAGCCAGGTTTTTGCCCTCGGCTACATTCTTGCAAACTGCTCCTGCATGTCATGATCTTCGGCATATTGTCTTCATGGCTTGTTGCATAACAGAAGAACTTTCTTATTTAGAAAAGTGTTTGTGTCTGGGGACACAACCCTGAGCATCGGCTGTTGTTTCTGTGGACTGTCCAAGTACATACAAGCCTCAGAGAGTGTGTGTGCTTTTTATAAATACATATCTAGATATTTTGGTGTGGATCCTTCTCTGTAGGTTAATACCACTAACCACAATTTTAGATGAAGAATAGTGCTGAGTGAAATTAGCTGATCAATACATCTTAGACAGATGGTTAGACAAGATGTCCAACCAAGGGGAGCTGAAGGTTATGGCTACTGTTTCAAATACACAGGCTATGTTCCAATTATGGAGAGAGAGAAGCAACTTCTACCTGCAAGCTGTCACCATAATAAATTATCTTCTTAGCTGCTCTGTTAAAGTTAAATTCAGTGTGCGAGTATGTCATGGTGCACATTTGTGTTTGCCTGGTATATACGCTTGTGTGTGTGTGTGTGTGTGTGTGGGTTTGTGTGTCTGTGCAGTCTGCAGGCTACGTTGAACGTGTGTGAATATTTTGCATCCAATTAAGTTGATGAGGGTTCATTAAATCATGGCACATTTCTAAACTCTGTGCAATTAAAAAAAGCTTTCGATGATGAGACGGCGTGAGGGACAAGGAAGCGAAAGGCTCGCAGATGAAAAAGAAAAAAAGGAGAAAAACTTCATCCAGGAGGGTTTGTGATTAGAGTGACGCCGTGCATTTGTGTAACACACCTGTTAGCGTCTGCATGACAGAAAGGTAATTGTTGCTCCACTCCGGTGTTGTCTGTAGGAAAGCCACCCGCACGCCTCCTCTGGCTCTACTTGGTCTCTGTGCTGAATTATAAATGGTCCTGTGGTGTGTCAGTGCTGACAGAGGGGAGTGGATGTAGGTTACTCCCACTGAGCAAACACAGGCTCCACACAGGGAAAAGATATTCATGATGACTTTATTTAGTTAGAAACTGGCTAACAAGCCAGGGTTAACATCATCTGACCTGTTTGTCTCGTAGCCTTTGACTAGTGCAAATACACACTCACACACACACCATAACTCTTGTCAAAATGAATAATCTCCTGCGATAGAGTGAAAACTCTAGTTCAGGTGTTTTTCACACTAAGAAGAAGCGCTTTTATGTACCGAGTGAAGATTACAACTTGTTCTTTCAGGTTGACGTACGTCTTCAAGGTGTTTTTTTTATTTTTTATGTACAGTTGACCGTACACCTGTCAAGCCTTTTGTTGTGACAGGGCACCACTCAGAGGTTTTTTTTGTCATTTTGAAACAACCTTGATGTCAGACAGAGATAGCAGGCTCTTTTCTAGCTGGCAACTATTTATTTTGCAGTCTAGAAAGACAACTGCAACTGACAGATTGGATCAGATGTAGCTTGTTAGCTATTTAAGCTAAGCTAAGCTCCAGGAGTTGGTTAAGCCTGCAGTGTCCGGCGGTCTTAATGTTTCCAGCTGACTCGTGTAGTATATATACTATACTATACTATACTATATATACAGTATATATTTACTATATAGTGCCTTCATAAATTCTACAATGTAACAGAAAAAGTTAAGTCCATGGCATGTACACTACTTTCTGCTAACAATCCCACAATGCAATGCATGGTGTTTTATAGATGCAAAGATTGCAGGTGTGCGACTCCACAGCTTGCAATGATGACTCAAAATAATGAGAAATCTCAATTTTCTGCTCCCTATTGAGTGAAAGAATATAGGGAATAGTGAGTGATATATAGTATTGTGGTATTAGTTGGTATTATAGTGGTATTGCAGTGGAGAGCTAAGAAGTCCTAGTCTACACTTTTAACATCACAAGAGAAAAGGCTTAGGTGAGCTAAGATTGGGCAATTAGTGGAGGGTTTTAGCCAAACGGTCAATGAAGTTATCTTGTTTCAACAAAAAGACAACAAGTTAATTTGAAATGAGTTTTTATCTAAAACTATAATGACAAAAAAAGTCTTATAATTTGCCTTTCTAACAGTGATGGTTTGCCTTTTGCTGAGAGCTCACCCATCTTTTCACAAAAACTACAAAACTGTCAAAAATCACTGTTGCTGAAGCATTTAGATTTTGGGACATTTTTAATGAATTCCTCCCATTATTTTATGTGCATAGCATTGTGGGACGTTGTTCACATCCGTCTACCTTATGACGTCCGTCTGGTCATCTGAGGGGAGATTAGCACGTTAATGCAGCTCCATAACTCACATCAGGGCAGTTAAGTACAAATCCATTAGACAAAACTAATCATTAAATATTAAACACAAGCCATAATTGTCATTCAGATTGATGAGCACATGCTGTATGTGTGCATATACAAGGTGCACATGAGACGCTCATCACCTGTATGTGGGTATCTGTGATACAGGAAGGAAGAGGCCAATAAAGGGAGATTAAAAAATAATCATTATCTCTAATCAAGGGAAACCATTACCCAGATATTAAACTGTCTCACAGGATCTCTATTGATCTCTGCTGTTGTAAATATCAGACACAATCTTAACAAGATAACCAAATATTGATCACCTCTAGGGACACGATCATTTAATTTGTTGCATGCGACATGGTCTCTTCATTTGCTGAAGGAAGTGCATAATGCTGGGTGTTGATCTGTGAAGGTACACCATGTGTGAGTGTTTACTCTGGTTTGTTTGTCCAAGTGAAAACAACATAATTTGAAATCAGGTGGTAACGAATAACAACATTAGGATGCTTAAAATGGTCGTAAGAGATTTTTTTTCTTTTCCCTACAGAACTGCACTGCAGTTGGTTACAGGTGAAAATGAAATCTGATCAAACTTCCACAGCAAACAACCCCAAAATACAACTGTTACCTAATAGCTCAGAATCAACCAAATGATCATCATATGATCATATTCCATTATATTATTATTATTATTATTATTATTATTATTATTATTATTATGTGTGATTCCAACATAAACATAAATCGAATGGTTATAGAGGCCCCAGCCTAAAGGATTTCTGTATTCCAGTTTATTACAATGTGGGTTTTCTTTTCACAGTTTCCATCACTTCTTTTAGTGATGATGGAAATGATGATTGGTTCAAGTCCAACAAGCCAAGAAGACGCCAGATTATCAAAACCATCTAAACACACAGTAAGTGGGAAGAATAGGTGCAGCTGAAAATTGCAGTGGATGTTTACAGCAGACAGCAATATTAGAGTTTGCTTTTGTTTTGTCTTACAAAAACAGTTTGGCTGACAGTGAGGCTTGTTCACAACCTGTCTGATCAGCTTCATGGTCCACTGTTTGGTAGCGGTTGCTATAAATATGAATATTGCCAAAAAATCTTTTTACAGACATGAAGAGCAGAGAAAGTAAAAAGCTAAAACCCATCATGTTCAGTTAAAGCTGCAGGGACTATTTGTTTTCAACTCCACTCACTGCTAAAATCTACAGCCTTGCAGGTTCGGCTCTCTGTCACTGAAACTCTGTGTATGAATGTAAAAAAGAAACAACATCTAAACTGCAGTTTGGCCAAGAGAAAACAAACGGGTGTGATTGCAGCGGATAAACAGCCTGCGCCTGCTCTGTTATGTCACTGTCGGCCTGTAACGCAGTGTTTTCCTGCCAGCTTTGCTGAATTTGAATGAGCGGCAGACAGTCAATGAGCAAAACATCCTGACGTGTTTTTCTTTTTTTTTGTGTGTGTCTCACACCCATGTTAGCGAAGAAATTAGTGTCAGTCATCTAAACCTCCTCATACAAGGTTACTTTTCTCCCTCCTCTCTTTATATCGCTTTCTTGGCTTGTCATCCATATCTAAACACTTGTTGAATGCTGAAGACAGCAGGGGATTTGATGTTTTTTGAACACACACACACACGCACACACTCCTCTCCTCTGTCTCTGCCCACTTACCCACCCACCCCCCTCCCTCCCACAGGATTTATAATTCATTAGGCGTTAGTGGATTTGGCAGCCATTGGCTCCGTGAGAGCTCAGAGCTGTAATGTGACACGAATTTGGCAATTACCACAAGAAACGTGTTCAAGCAGACTCCACAGGAAGACATGCACTGTCCAGAGAAAGAGAGAGCGGGACAGAGAGAGCTTTGGTATCTGGTGGTGAGGTAGATTACAGGTGTCAGCGGAGGAACTCAGAGTCACTGGAAACCATCCATTAGCGTATCTAACTGGCACAGATTCAGCTTGTCAAATCCATAGGATTTTGGTGGTGAGAGCTCAGGTGACATTCAGGGGGATTTTGGTGAGGCGTCGATAAACTCTGGGTCTATTTGAGGTTGGAAAAAAAGTGTGTTTACTTCTGATAATGTGATACTTTATGACTCCCTCCTGGGAGAGTCTCTTTTTGCCTGAGGGCCGGTTTCACAGCATGACACCTGAAGCTGGTAGATATTCAGTCCTGAGCTCAGAGATTCTTCTGTAGATCTAGCTGAAGGAGACGGTCGGTAACTACTCAGGGACAAAACTGCTAGTTTTGCATGAAGAAGAAGGCATGTGTGATGTACAGTAATTAGTGAGGAGGCAAGGACGCATGGTCTTTTAAATTCCATGTCTCTTTATAATGCAGACTTCCTGTTAAAAGATTCATAGCCCTCAAGCTCAAAAATAACCCTGGAGACATTATCAGTGTAGTTGTTAAGTGCTTTTCCGATCACTTTATATTGTTTGCCCAGTTGTCATGGAAGCGTACTTGTTCAAAATGTAAATTTTTCTGAGCACTTTAAGGACTTCTTGTCCACGTTGGCTTGAAAGTTTAGATTGAAAGTTCATTCTTGACTTTGGAAAGAGAAGTTGACAAAATCAATCTTACCATCAGGTGATTTATAGGAATCAATCTACAACTACATGTCAAGCAAAAAACAACATTGTCTGATATGATTGAAAGCTGAACAGCCACTAAATGGACATTGTGACTGAAACAGCTGTGTTCACAGGCTGAGTACACCCTGATGTTTGCTACTGTTAACTGAGCTTCATGTGTAAAACGCATGGAGTGCCCCTTTAATGGAAACGACCATTGACAGTTTGGATAACACTTCAAACTAATAATCCCTGACATTTTTAAATCTATAAATGTGAACTTTGCTACTTAATAATTCAACACAGTAGTGAGTCAATCTGTAACCTTGATGAAAGCCTCGTACAGTATTTGCTGTTTTCTGACGGGTCTCAAGTATCAACTTTTATTTTTGCTTTGAAGGGAATAAATAGAAGAAGTGGGTACCTGAGCTCTGATATCCATCTTGGCTAAGAATGCATCATTATATTTTTTCAGATCTACTATGTTGTACTTTATGTTCAGAGCAGATGGCTCTGATCCTGGGCCTCCATCTCACGGACCAAATGTGGACCTCTATTGTGTTTCTCCTCCCACTTTCTGTTGTTTGCTCCCATAGCTCAGAGATAATCTGAAAAAAAAGCAATATTCTTACATTTTTGCCAACCTATTACGTACAATTAGCCATGTGCAAAATGTCCCTCAGTAACATTTCTCTGAGCACCGTTCAGCCTCATGAGCTCGGTACAGCGAACAGAAACACTTGAGACATGGTGCTTAGATAGTTAAAATTCAGTCATGTAAGTTTTTAAAAAGTTGTTGATTTTCAGAGGAATGTCTTTAGAGCTTCTGTATTTAAACTCAAGTAAATATTCATGTGGTATTCATTTATTATTGGAAACCTTACTCTTCATATAGTAATTTTAGACAAATGTTTAATTAAACGTCGGGCTAACCTGCTGTGCTCTGACTAAAATACGCTCTAGCAATTACTTGGAATTAAATAATTAGAAATGTACCCATTGAACGTTGTGTCTACATTCTTTTATCTTTAATTATAGTAGCAAATTACACATTTACTTCCAGGAAAGTGTTCGGGTCTGTGGGACCCGTTTTCAATGTTTATTAAAAAAAACTATATTGCTTGTAATTGGGATAAAGTAAACATCTGTTAAGTATTTTTACATAAATTGTTATGGCTGTATTGATTTAAAAACCCAATAATGCGGTGGGTCCA
>JAVQJL010077608.1:0-10531 GCA_036024295.1 Nannoperca obscura
CTCCAGGTGGGGGGCACCCCCCCGCCCGCGGTCCCCGGCCCGCACCTAATTGTCCCCACTCGTTTGCCCCCGGGCCCCGGCACCGGGGGGGGGCGGCAATCGTGCCTGCCACTTATTCAGTGTCACCGTTTTTTAAAAGACAAACAAAAGGACAGCTGCTGAATGAACAGAGTGTCCAGTGAGCACGCTTTAAGCTGCCAAGCTTTACAGTTCCTTCAAGATCTTATACTTCTTGTTATTTCTATATAAAGGGGCTGCAGAGCTTCACTGGACCTGCTACAGGGCAGCACGAAGAAATCAAATCCAACAAACACCACTGTTGTGTTATTTGCAGGGCGTTGTGTAGCCTTGATATGTTGTAGAATCATGCCGCATAGGCAGCTGTGTGTCGTGCTGCAACAGCCACATGTGCTGTTCTTGGCCTTGGCCACCCTATCCCTAACTTTCCAGAACTGTCCTTATTTGTGCCGTGACCAACCAAAGCAAAATACCAGTTAATATGTCAGTGTTCCCATAAACATGAGATACAGCACCTGTTGCTGATTCTGTGCTTGAAGAGGAAGGAAAGAGGTTTTTTCCATTTGTTGATTTCCAAGTAAAAGTCTTTAAGGACTAACTGCACTTATTTAATCTTTCATTTGCTCCTCTTTCAGGTGACTCCACTTGTTGTTGTTTAATTAATCATGACAAATCTCCCTCTAGTTTAATTGGATTGGATTTAGGGAATGCCCTAAATACCATGACCTAACACCCAGATGGCAGACCGGGTGATAAGAATCAGATCTTAATGCATCTGTCTGGGATGTTGTTGCTGTCTGAGATAAAAACCTTTTTAAAAAATGTATGTGTGCCCACGTTTGAATCCTTTTTTAAAAACAGCCCTTCTGTACATGTTTGCGCCTGTGTGTGCAGGCACGAGGACTTGTTTCCAGGTGTGTACCTGTCAGACAGGAGAGTGTGTCAGGTGTGCGGTGACGACGCCTCAGGTTGTCACTATGGAGCGGTCACCTGCGGCAGCTGCAAAGTATTCTTCAAAAGGGCCGCAGCAGGTGGGTGTGAGGCACACAAACACGCATGAGCGCACACGCACAATTACTCTGGCGCTGATTTAATTTCTTACACCCACTCGCTAGCTCATGCAGGCAGGGCACAGTGACCTGACATTATGAGGGCGACTTATTTGTTATCAACAAACACCCACATTTCGTTGCTATGAGTGGAAGCCGAGGCATTGTTGAACCTGCTCCCCTCATCCTTCCAGGACTTTTGTGTCCACCAGGTAAGCAGAACCACCTGTGTGCCAGCCGGAACGACTGCACCATCGACAAACTGAGGCGGAAAAACTGCGCCTCGTGTCGTTTAAAGAGATGCTTCATGTCGGGAATGAGCCTTAAAGGTGAGGAAGTGAAGATGAGAACAGGATGATGCACAGAGGGATGAAAGAGTGTGTGTGTGTGTGTGTGTGTGTGTGTGTGTGTGTGTGTGTGTGTGTGTGAATTTGGAAAATGGGGTCAGGCTGGTCAGCGAGTATATAAGTACCTTTATATGCATTGGATCTGAACTTACTAATCAAATGTTCCAGCTTAAATACAGTGTAACAAATGCATTTCAGCAAAGGCCAAAAGAGCACGTTTTCACCTACTGGCTAGTGATCAAGAACTCCACCACGTGGTTATGATAAGGACCAGCTCCATTGGCTGTTAGTCATTTCAGCTCCACCCTTTTCATAATATTCTACCTCAGTTTGTTTTTTTCTATCTATTATGTAATAATCAGACCAGAACAAGTTGAAATGGAAGCTTCTTTGACTCTTTTTGTCCTGTCATGTCTGTGGTGGATTCTAGGTCGCAGACTGAAGGGAGCCGGGCCGGCAAGGATCGGAGAGGAGGAGCAACCCTTGGCTCCCTGGGGGCCTGTAGAGAGAGGAGAAAGGGCCGGAAAGAAAGATGTCACCCTGGAGCCCGGAGGTGCAGCCACAAGGGCTCAAAGTGAGGATTAGTGTCACATAAGCTCAAGGATCACTCTAACTCAATATTGAACATAGTTTGCCACAACATATGTGCTATAACTTTGTTGTTATAGTATCCTTCTGGTCTGATCTGTATATTGAGCAGCTTCCCAGGCCTTGGTTCTAGGCATCCCCCCGACCTTGCGCTCCTGCCTCACCCTGCTCAGCGTCTTGCAGGCCATTGAGCCAGTTGTGATCAATGCCGGACATGACCCTGCCCAGCCAGACAGCCCTGCGTCCTTGCTCACCAGCCTCAACGAGCTGGGGGAAAGACAGCTGGTAACTGTGGTACGCTGGGCCAAGGCAATACCAGGTAAACACGTCTGGGCCGAAGTAACACACTGCAAACGGGTCTGTACTATGTGTAGGTGGTTCAGCGGGATGCTAGACAAACGTACTTGTACTTCATGCCAAGCAAACACTGCTAGATGTGTCATATTGAGCAAGAGGAGCAGACGATGGTCGAATCGGGTGCAAAGTTTGCAGTGTTTTAGACCATCCCCAGAGCTATTAGAAGAAGGATACAACATCCGTTAGCACTGGGCTTGCTCATCAAGAGCCTGCTCACCAGATAACAGGACTTGTCCGAATTTTACACCAGTGAAACTGCTCATGTTGCAGCAGCTGATCCAATCCAATACAAACCAGCCTTTTTCAATTATTAACCACTAGAGGGAGATATATTCATATTTAAGCAGAGAATGGCAGGCTGAAAATGGCCAGCAATGTATCCACACTGTGATATCCCTGTTCTCGTCAGTCTTAAGTCTCTTTATATTGTATTTCATTTGCACGACATGATGTTTGATTTAAAAAGTGTTTTCAACAGGTTTCCGTGACCTGCACGTGGATGATCAGATGTCAGTGATTCAGTTGTCATGGATGGGGGTGATGGTGTTCGCTCTGGGCTGGAGGTCCTACACCCTTACAAACAGCTCCATGCTCTACTTTGCTCCTGACCTGGTCTTCAACGAGTAAGTCACGAAAAAAATCCTCCCTTTGCACGGCGGACTTCTGAAGTGTTTGAATCAAACAAAGTTAACAGAAGTTTGTCACAGCAGCCTTTTTATCAAACAAAGAAAGTTGGTTTGGGTCTAAACAGCTGTAATAATCCCTGTGACAGTGGGTTTGTTGGGATATCATAACATTCTTCCTGTCATGATTGGAAAGAAAGGCACAGTGGAATACAAGCTTCAGAGGAAGATTTAAGAAATCACACAGTGAACGTCGTCTTTTGTAGGCGAGACAGTAAACAAGTCTGTTCCAGTCTTACCATTTCCTTTGCATCTGATACACGTGGCCGCAGAGGGATCACGTCAGATGATTTATTCCGTTTCATCTTCACGAAACCATCGTCGGAACTTGTGCGGCATCGCGTTGCTTCTTTTTTTTTTTTTTCACTTTGACAAGTTTTGATTCGCACCGCAACCTCCTCCAGCCTCCGTGAAAACGTTTCTGGCACCTCAACTCCTGTCCTCCGTCTTTTCTTTGTACTTTGGAAAAGTTTACCGCAGAGTCTGTGAAGCGAAACACCGTACGCGATGAACATAAATAGCAATTCCACCATCTCTTATCAGTAAATTGTCATCCGTGTTGAAGGAGGGCGTTAAACGCTAAAGCCAGCCACGGGCCCTCAGAGCAGCTTTCGCCCGGCTGGTGTGTCGCGCAACATTAGCAAAACACTCATTCTGCCTGTATTAGACCCCTGTCACTCTGCTGGGCTGCTTGTGACCTGCATGGTAATGGATACGCCTGCCCTTGTTGCTGACCCTCATTTTTCTCTGCCTCTTTGTCGTTCTCTTTTTTCCATTATCCATCTCACTCATTTTTCTCACCTCCAGCTTTTTCCTCTTTTTTTCCCCCCTTCGCTCGAGCTTCCGCCACCGTTAATTGTCTTCCATCCTTCCATATTTCTCTCCGCCTGACCCTCTCGTGGCTTCTCACGTCACCCGGTGGTCCTTCTTCTCCTCTCACGCTGGTTTTCTTTCTGTTTTTTGGGGGGGTTCTCACAGCCAGCGGATGCAAGTGTCCAGCATGTATGAAGACTGTGTGAGGATGAAGCTGCTCTCCCAACGGTTCTGCATGCTGAAGGTCACCCAGGAGGAGTTCCTCTGCATGAAGGCCCTGGTCCTCTTCAGCATCAGTGAGTCTGCTGGGACCTTTGCTGAAATAATAAGTTGAATGTCAAGTCAGCGAAGTGAAATATGACAATGATAGAGTGCAGCCGTTACTTCGGGGAATTGATGGCATGGATAAAGTCTGTGAGAGTTATTGTTGTTGTTTTCTGGCTTTGTGGTCACAGTGCCAGTGGAAGGCCTGAAGAGCCAGCGTTGTTTTGATGAACTGCGGACCTCCTACATCAAGGAGCTGGACCGCTTGGCCAGCCACCACGGAGAGACCACCCGTACACAGAGACTGTTTCAGCTCACACAGCTGCTGGATTACCTCCAGTTGGTAATTGACACACACACACACACACCATGCTGTGACTCCAGACTGTTATATAAATATAATTTTAGTTAGTTGGTGTGACAGAACTACCTGAGCAGGGTATAGTGTCGAGCAAAGTCCGCCTCCCAAGTACACAAACGTATTAACTAACTAGGCTACATCCTGACCTTTTGATAAGTTCATGGCTGGATTACTTCAGTTGAGTTGCCATCAGTTATTTCATTTAATATTTAAGCCACAGGCAAGTTTAGATCTGTTACAGACATACCACTATTTTTTTTCTCAAGTAACTAACAGCCTGGGGTACACCTCCAGTTTGTGCTCAAATCCCCATCCATCAACAAAGGTTAAACACATACCAAAGGGTCATATGACTCCTGTTTTTTAGCTTCTCTACACTGGTTTCATATCAGGAGGGAAAAGGATGGAGGCACCCTCTGGTGGTAGGATTGCTGCATCAAAAGTAACTGTTATGCTCCGTAAAGACTTCTGCTGTTTTTAAACTTGTGCCAATTGTGCCAGAGGCGATGGATGTTTTTCAACTTGCAAAATGAAGGAGCTGTGTTAACTGGTTTACAAACGGCTCCGAGTACCAAACATGTCCGTGATCTTTGTCATCTTGGTCCAAATAAATCCCAGGGCAAATTAAAGCAATTAAAGAAAATATAGATTGACCAAGTTTTGTTTTCGAATGAGAACTATCCGCTATTGGTTACTGTTTTACAGCCACATGCAGAATTGTATTTGTGTTTGATAATTGAATAGTAGAGGACCGTGTGAATCGATTGTTCCCTTTTTATAAGTAGTTTTGATTTTAGCTAAGGGTGTGGAAAAGTATTAAATGTAAAAACAGATAAAAGCGACACAAACACAAAGAGCTTTAAAACCCACTGGCATGTAGGTGTGTATGTACAGGATATGGACACTATCCATTCTGTTTACGCACATGTGAACAGGTATGTATGTTCACGTGTGTTTGCACACGGCTTCACGCACAGATGTAGATTTCTGTCTTTGAACGGATATTTGTCAAGGTTTAGAAGGCTGATTATATTCGTACAGGAACACGCAAAAATGATCGTTGTTATGGCGAGGGTCGTTGTTAAACATTTGTTAATGTATAGGCCTAAACATTTGTTATTCCCAAAACTATGCTTACATAGAAATCTTCCTTTTTTTTCATTTGCTTCATTGAGATTCTTGGGAGGGATGCAACCACAAGTAGGTGTAGATCAACTGCTTTCCTCCTTAATAGTAACAGAACCTTTAAAATGAATTAGTAAGAATAATTAGATGTCTAAGAACAACTCCTGATGTCAGTGAGTCGTGCACGACCAGAAGAGGTGGAAGGGGGGTTTTTTTCCTACCAAAGAGAACAGCTTCAGCAGTTACCACCTCATGTCTTTCACTGTGGATTTACCCTTAAAGGCTCAGCTTTGTCTGTGTCCCACTCACCTCTCAGATCTTCTAATGCTTTATGTGCTGGAGGGCAGCCGGGGATTGTCTGGCAGGGCCGTTTAGGTAGAAAACCAGAGTTGATCAAGACTTTGCGGCTCAGGCCCCTTCGGCTTTACCCTGCCTGTGGAGCTTAGGGTGTCACAATGAGTGTCATCTTTTTAAATCGCCTCTTAGAGCACTTGTCAGAAGACAGGCTTCAGTGTGATTTTGTTATTTTTTCTTTTATCTGCAGGCCTTGTTCTTTTTCCAGTGGTGCTCACATTAAAGCTGTAACCTTAGTTACTAATAACCTCTGCACAATCTCTGCTTCTCTTTCTCAGATTGTGAGGAAGTTACACCAGTTCACCTATGATCTGTTCATCCAAGCCCAGTCCCTGCCGACACGTGTCAACTTCCCAGAGATGATCTCGGAGATTGTGAGCGTTCATGTGCCCAAGATCCTCTCGGGCATGGTCAAGCCTATCCTTTTCCACAACACACCCTAGAGCGGAATCTCCGTGATTGTCCCATATGTCACTTGAGCTCCGGCACTCAGTCCTTTGACCATTTCTGGCGAAGCTGGAGCGGCTAGAGCCTTTTTCACCTACAGGGTGAGCATGTAGCACAGTGAGTCTACGAGTGGACAGCAACAGAAGGGCAAACAGCACGTTCTTCCAGTCTATTGTAATCTAATTGCACTCTACTCTCTGATTAAAACACTTTGATTTTAGCATGCATTCCTCCACACGAGCTTATGAATGACCAACCACCTGGCATGTAGACTTCTTCATATTGATAACTGGCAACATTTCATTTTCAGAGGTACGAGAGTAATGAGAGAGAGAAAAAACATGTTGGCAGTGTTCACATCACTGCTAACGACATTTGGGCTAGCGTTTTCCACAATGAACGTTACTGTGTGCCCCACGAGATGAGCAATGTTGTTGAGTGACAGCTAAGAAATGGTTGTGGCGTGCATGCTAAGAAGCAAAGCTGTCTCACCTCAAGGCATTTCAAAACATTTTCAAACACTGTTCTCATTCATTGAAAAAATAGTCGACGAGTGGCTTTTGGTGTCTGGGAAAAAAAACACTTTTAAACTGCAAATGACCGCATTAATGCAAATTTCAAAAGAATATTTATGAATATTGTGATGAAAGGTCACACCAAAAACAAAGAAAAAACCTGAACAAAACATACAAAATACTTTTTTTTATTTGCTTGTTTTTGAGTGTCCAACATTATTTAGGTTAAATTTTTCCAGAGTGGACACTTCATACTGTTGTAACTTTTCTACTGTTTCTTAAAGTGTTCTTTGCAAGTGCTTTGTTGTGTATCATCATCATGTGTTCATTGTAGCTTTTGAACTTTTTGCCAAATAATTTAAAGCTCTAGCCTTGAATCTGCTCATCTGTTGCAACGCTGACCGCTTTAACGTGTAATAAAAGCATGACTGTTTATCTGTTTGTCGATGATTATCAGGGCAGAGTGAAACATGCACACTGGCATTGTAGTACAAAGTGCTCCTTTTGAGTGCATGCTAATGATAATACACGTATCTTCCTGTTTTTCCTGTCTGATAGATTCATTTCAGTCTGCGATGCAGCTAAGTGGACAGACAGGCTTTGGAGAATGTCACACAGACAAGCGCAGGAAACGAGAACATATCACACAGTCAAACAAGGAATGACTGATTTATTCTATTCTATTCATCCTGTAAGAAATAATGTCTGCTGATCTGACATCAGAAATGGCTGCCTGTGTTTTAACACCATCTAGTGGTGGCTGTTGAATCTGCATCCGTAAACTGAAACTCCAGCAGTGGAGTGGGACAACATCTGTTGGATTCATTGACATTTGCTTCATAATGTAATTGGACACGGATTCACTTAGTGTTTGAACAAGGCTACCATTAAACAGTCACGAGTCACGAGAAGAGAGTTAATGGCACTGAAGAGGACAAGCAATTAAAGATATGCATTTTAATTAGTGGTGTTATTCAGGATTAAATTGTCAACGCTTACTGTAAGATCATCTGGAAGTAAAAGCATCATTTTATTAGCATATAATAATGTAAACTGTATCAGAATGTGTTTTTTTTTATTTCATTAATAGAAAATGTAGTTTTATAGTTTATTACAAATGTCTGGAGGACTAAAGAGAACATGACATATCTTTGAGAGCTGGTTTATTTTTACACGGTGCATTTAGGAGTCCAAACTGTAAAAAAGAAACTGTCTGGGTAACCTCTACTGCATTTTTAAGTCCCATTTCCTGAACAACCTCTTTCAACAAGTATTTGTCCCTCTCATAAACGAATTGGAGCTGAACGAAGTTGGGATCGAAAGACACGCTAAAATATCACTTATTTCTAAATATATTCCCGGCTACACATGTCCCTGTGGCTTCCCTTAAAAGGAACGGCGCCTTGCAGGTTTGCAGTGATCAAAAATGTATGTGTTGATGTCGACATTTGAACTTAGTTTAGATTCCATTTGATTTCAATGTTTCTCCGAGTCTGCTCTGCATCAATATTACATGCCTACTCTAGCAGAAGAGGGATTTTTTTCCCCGTTGGCTAACGACAACCACAGAAAGCACAAAGACACTGGCCACGAACAACAAAGGTTTAAACTGTTTCCTCATGTGGAGACTGGGGAGAGATGAACTCTCAACTCAGCTTTATATAGCGCTTCACACACAACACAGTTAATCCAAAGTACTTTACTGCACACAGAGAAATGATAAAAGCAGTAGTAATAATAATAATCATAGTAAAAGCATAGAGACCATAATGACACAGACCTGCAGAGACATCAGGGGAAATACAAAAGATAGTGCCTATAAAAAGTTAGGCACAGTTAAAGGCTAATGAGTAAAAGTGTATTTTAATGTAAATCTTTATTGGGGGAGAACTGGATGGTGGGAGGAAGACGATTCCATAGTTTCAAGGAACTAAGACATTTGACATTTTTAAGATAAAATAATCATAGATAAAACAAAACATGAAACAACTCGCTAAAGATATGTGACATGCAGTAATGGTCACACGTTAAAGGCAGTAAGGCATTTTAAAATCAATCCTGCGGGAGTAATATAGGCTGCCTCTTTTTTGACCTTGATAAAACTCTTGCTGCTGCTGTTGGAGCTAGTTGAAGACGGGAAAAACCAAACTGAGCGATACCAAAATATAACGTGTTGCAATAATCAAGGCAGAAGGACGTGAAGGCATGGAGGACTTTCTCCAGGTCAGAAGTGCAGAGAACTGTTCTGAGTTTGGAGATGATGCCGAGCTGCATAAGGCTTTATTCCACTGCCTGCCTGATTCATTTGTTTGTCAAACTTTAATCCTGAATCAAACATGGCTCCAGTTATTTATTTTTTTACATGTGGTTTAACAGAAGGGACCAATATGGGCCAAGAGGAGGAGAAACAATGTTGGTCAAATTCCGTGGTCCAAATAAAATAACTTTTTATTTGCAGCCATCCAAGACGGTTGTGGAGATCACTTAGGTTGCTGTAGTTGTGAGGCTGTGGGGGGGGGGGAGTAAATCTATGTGTCATCCACACAACAGTGAAACAACATGATGTGTCTTTGAATAATGTGGCCTAGAGGGAGAAAATAAATGGAGAAGAGGACCGAACCTTGCGGGAAACCACAGGAGATCTGTGGATTAACTATTGATGAACTAGTTTCAACGTGACAATTAACTTTGAACGTGAGACGATGACACAAAAGAAAACAGTGCAACACTAAGAGAGAAGTGGAGATTAGGACCTATAAAGTAACCGAACACACATAGTACCAAGACATGTGGACATTTGGTTGGAACGGGGTACAATACTGTTCTCCTTGCAGGACCTTACATAAAACTCCAGCAATAATGTCTTTAACACCAGGTTACCGCAACTCACGGCTACAGTGACCGGAAAACAATTAGATTGCGGAGGTGGTAAGTTGACACCCTTGAATGGGTTGTTTCGGTGGCCTATCTAATGGAGGGCGATTCCTACCCAAGCACCAGTCCATTAACAACCAATTAACTTCCTATTAATATTTCACCAGACAGGGCCTCTCATCCTGACGTGTTTTAAGGAGCTTTTCCCAGGAGTGTTTGAACATGAGCAGCTTTTAGCGCAGCATAAAGAGGCCTGTGTAATGGGCTGAAGGAGGAGGAGTGGCAACCTGATAGCACTGAGAGCAGAGGAGGGGAGAGAGGAGAGGAGACAGACTTCTGCAGCTGGCCTGCCCCACTCCGAGCCAGAGCCGGAGCCGGGGCCCAACGCGCGCGCACACACACACACACACACACACACACACACACACACACACACACAGGGGTCGCAGCGTTAGGAAATCCGCGGCTTTACGGCACGACATGAGTAACGACCTTGTGCCATGCGTGGACTGTGATTGTGTTTTGATAGTCAAAGATGTGACTGATGAGTTTTCTCTTCACTTCTCTTTCTCTTTTCTCCTCTACATCTGTGCGTTTGCTCAGAATTTTCAGGCGAGAATCCTCAGTTTTGCCTCGGGGACATAAAATAAGTCTTAAAACATTAAGTTACACCTTGCCCTGAAGCGTTGTGCCGCGTAAGGCTGGTTTGGGTGGACATTTCAAACTAGTTCAGGGA
>JAVQJL010077610.1:0-20601 GCA_036024295.1 Nannoperca obscura
CAAATGTACCATGTCACTATACATTCAATATGTTACTGCCATAGCTACAGTGGAATCAACCTAAAGCTATATTTTAGGAGTTGGGGTGGGCTTTGATTCATGGTAGCAAATGTGTCCCCGCCAATGTCAAACTCACTCCTACGCCCTTGCTTACACCTCTGCAGACATCTCACAAGTGTTACTTTATTATGGTACCAAGTTTTTTCATAGACCTTGTAGTTGTAGAGATATACTATATGATATAATAAAATTACTGCAAAAGTGGTAAATCTAATTTGTAATTAAAGATTAACACCATCACACATGACAGTGTCACCTTAAGGTCCATTTGGTAATTATTATGGAGCTTTTGGTCATACAGCACGCCCTTCTCGTCCATGTTGACTTTAAAGGTGAGATTGAAAGTTCATGCTTGACCTTTCTAGAGTAGAAGAGTTGAAGTACTTCACACAGAAATGTTTTCCAGGACATCTGGGGTAGCATTTTCCACTACTGGTCCATAATGCTCGTATCTCCCAGGTTAATTCTATACTTGGGTGTATATATTGACTGCAATCTGTCTTGGAATGTCCATATGAATTCTGTATGCACTAGGATCCAAAATCTTTCGCAGACTCAGGGTGTTTGGGGCTGGACAGAGAGATGTTTTTTTCATGCTGTGATAGAGTATTTTATGTTACTGAAACTCAGCTTGGTTTGGTAACTTATCAGTTAAGTTAAAATCACAGATAAACAGACTGGTCCAAACAGCAATGAAAGTGCCAGGGGTGAAGGAGCATCCATCCTCCCAAACGCGTTTTTCAAACTATAGCTAAAAAGGCTAGGAAAATGATCGCTCAGCCTTCCCACATTGTATTCAGAATACCAACTGCTCCCATCAGGTGGGTGCTACAGGGTTCTAATTAAGCACAGGAAAAGATACCTAAATTAATATTACAACTCTTTCATCCATGTATCAGTAAATCTTCTAAACTGAGGACAAAAGGAGGGTTTGAAATGAGGGTATGTACGATATTTGAAAGTATTGAATGCTCTTACATCTGCAGTCGTTTGTGCTATGCACTTAATATCTGTTACAAATTGTTTTATGTGGCCTCTCTAACCTGTAACCATGTCAGTCTCAGGAATCCAGCAATTAGAAAGTTGTCAATGTGAATTTGGGTAAGGCAGTACAGCATACTTTTGTATTTTCAAAAACATAAGGGAATCCACCAATCAAACAACAATCAAACAATAACATCAGGCTCAAACCCACACAGGGTCCTAAGTTCTCTTTCTCCTATGTCCCTGTTCTGTTTCTACCTTTTAAGCTGGGCCCCAGTGCCTGCAGTATGGCTTTGATCACATTAAAACACACAACAGTGGTGTAACCAAACAGTGTTATTTTATTATCTTAAAAAGTAACACAATCCCCATAGGGTATCACATACACTACAACAACGGTAACACCAGTACTACACATCAAATGGACTTTCAGATATTATAGACATTTAAAAAATCCCTTTTTTTTATTGTTTAAATTATTTGACTAGGCATGACAGATAAACATCATTTACAGGTATGACATACCGTCACCATTAGAAACAATGTTATTGTTGAACCTCCATTTTAATAAACCACCGCCGATGTTAAGGGAAGACATTTCATGGACCATCAATGTAGAAAAGGGTTGGAAGGTTACAGGTCTATGGCTGAAGGGGGGACTAGGAGTTGATGGAGAGCCACTGGGCCAGACAGTAGCAGGGAGGATTGGGATAGGGAGCAGTGCAAACATCAGACATGAAGGATGATATCCTCACAACCTTCACCAGACAATAACCCTACTGTGGCTGTGGAACAGTAGCTAAAACCCCTGAACTGTGGTATAATAGAGATTAAACTCCACTGTAGGGACAGGAAAAAGTGATGGTAAAGGTAGATAAGACACTTGAGTAACAATCTCGGCTTATCCCTGTCTGTCCATCTTTCTGTACAGGGAATAAGGCCCAACTACGTAGCTACAACTGGCACTACTGACCTCTGTAGAGGTATAACTGGGACTACAACCCTACTGTAATGGTGTTGTAAGGACAAAAGCCCTACATTTGCCAGCTTTGTAATAGATTGGAAGCCTACTGTTGGGTTAGAGCAGAGACAAGAACCCTTTAACAGATACAGAAAGGATGTACAGTATGGATCAGCCATGGAACAGACAGTAAATCTCTTCCAGTGGTCGAACAGAGATTAGAATAATATAATATTGACAGAATAGTGACCATATTCGTAGAACAGGAAACATCAGTCCATTGAGTATTGAGCACAGAATATAAACCAGTACTAATAGAGAGGGAGAAGAGGGTAAAGCCCTAGTTTCTGTAGTTTGAAGCATAATGAACCTTTTACTATAGTGGTAACACATAAGGTTGGTCCCTTGTGTAGTGGCAAGATGCAGAGAAAAACCCAATGCAGTGGTAGAATGAGAACTAAAATGCAACAGTAAGTAAGGGAGTAGAATCTTACTCCAGTGGTAAGGATATCTTCTTATGTTATAAGAATGTGACTTGTTCATTACTGGGATTAGGAGAGTTTTCATGACAAAAGTGTTTGTTACATTTGTTCTGAGCACTCGGCGGTGAAGGGGTACAGCTCCAGTTAACCATTGGAGGACTTTAATTCCCAGTAGCAATATGTCTGGCCTGGTCATGCGTTTCAACAAACACATTGTGTATGCAGGTGGGAAGCCAGTGAGGGTTCTCATACTTGTTGCTATGCAAATGACTCCACTGGTTGGTCGTGGTACCCGCACTGCCCCTAACAGTATAGTTAGCTGCAATAAGGACTGCATGGCAAAGGGAACTGAGCATCCCATGTTGAGAGAAATGGGGAAATCTATGAAAATAAATAGATTGATCATGTCCTACCATACAAGTTAACTCAAGGTGAGAGCGACAAGTGTCTTGATATACACTGTTCTCTCACAAAAAGCCGTTATAGTTACTGAGGCACACTTAAAGGGTCTGTAAGCTTAAAATGAAATGCTTGTTGGATCGTGGAACAGGAAACTTTTCTGATGTTGAAATTGATGCAGGAGAAAGAACACTGACTATAGCCATGGTCAGACATGTTATATGAAGTAGTTCAATTCAAGCATATCTAACCCCTTAAGGCTTATTTATACTTTCCGCATATCTATAAGGGCCCAAATTAAGTACATTTCATCTAACAACCACAATCTGAGGAACTGGTTTAACTGGGGTTTACAGTGTGTATATACTCAATTAATCTAATATTTACTTTGTTGTGCCTCGCCACAGCTGGCTAGATTGCATTGCTGTGAGGATTTTGTGTTACAGGTCTTACTGGCAAGCAGGATACACTATTTGGGTCATGGTCCATTTCTAAGATCCTGGCAGAGGTTCAATCTGCAGAGGAAGTCGTGTATTAGGCCATTATGATGATGATGAGGAGGGGGTGGGAGTGGGGTATGCAGCTGAACCACAATGCTATCATGTACCATTAGAAGAAAGTGAAGTGAAGAAAGGAAAAGGGAGTCCAGCACTTTGATGTGTAGTGTGTAAGTGTATAGATGTGTGTGTATGCATGTGTGTATGTAGACATTCACAGGCTACAGGCTGATGACATTGTGATAGCAGAAAGGACGGGCTGTGTTTTTGCTGCTGTGGAGGTAGTTGTAGAGAAGCCTATAGGACGACAAAACGCTGGGATGACTGACAGCTCCTTGAACCTATAGGAGGATGGGAAATTATTGACCTAGAGGACTACAGGAGTATTTAAGATGTAAACCCAGCTCAGCTCAGGTCTGGTTATATAATGAAACCAACACAATTGGAATGTAGGTCTTATTTCACATCTCCCTGTGCCATAGTCAATGGTCGCTCCGTCCGTCTGTTCGGTCACTGTGTGATCCCAGTCCTGTTCACCCAAATGCTTCATAGAAGGGACTAGATGGCCATTGCCAAAACTATGCAGGGGAAACCTAACCTAAAAAAAGCAGCCATTTAATACTATATTCCAACTATATAATCACTCTTTTTATTTTGACTATTATCATGGCCATCACTGACCATAATGCATCTTAGCACCAGGAGTGAGAGTGGCTAAGGGATTTGATTCAAACTGTTCTAAGACAAACTCAAGTAGTCATGAACTTGATAGAAATGTACATGAATGGTTAAGTTGTGTATAAATAAACAACAATTGAAAGCAAAATATTAGGTCACATCCCTGCTCGTTGTGTAAAACACTGATCTGGATGAAAGTTTTTTTTTTTTCATTACCATAGTTTCCGGACAATAAGCCGCTACTTTTTTCATGCCGTCATGCCGCCAATACATTTAGGCTCGTCACACAAAACCAATTAAATTACCGAACAGGTCACAGTGGACCAATGAAACTGTTCGAATCACCGTAAATCGAACGCACTCACACTAAATTCTTCAGATCAGTCATTTAGCACGTCAACTCAGAGGGTGCGGCCTATATACAGGTGGGCTCAATAGTCCGGAAAGTTTGGTAACTCTGTTGGACACACAGCCACTTCAAGTGCCAGTACAGCTACTCCTAATGATTGTGCACTTGTGTGGCCTAGCCTTTAACTTGCAGCAGAATCTACATTCTCTGATGCCAGGATTTATATATTTGATTTTAAATTCACTAACCATCTAGTGAAAATGATCAATCTTAGAAGAAGTAAGTCAGCTAATCACTTTTTAACAGCTTAGCTATGAAACTCAACAGGGATGTGACTATAACCCCTCATGTCCACTGGATGCAGCTGCTCACATATTCGAGCAATCTAATCTTTACACATTTACTGTTGTTTAGTTCAGTTGTTCTTGGTTTTTCTGTTTCAAGTGTTTCCTGGAATGAAGGTATTTTGTTTCTAATGCTGTTTAGAGTTATTTAGCTGACATTTTCTGCATTTTTTCTCTTTCCACGTACTCCCCATCCTTCTCTCACTCAACTCTCAACTGGAAAGGTATATAATCAATAAATAATGAAAACTGTCCATGTAAAAACAAAAACATATTTTCTCAGTTTCTGAGTTTATTGAGGTCCTGCCGTGGCGTTACCATCTAGCACAGAGTGCCATACTAAGGGGAAGAAGCAAGGCAACGGCTCCATAAACAATGGCTAATTCATAGTTTCTCCATGAATGAGACAATATATGGGTCTGGTTTCCACCCCCTGACCACCTGAGGTCTCACCTGAGCATGAGAAATACAGTGGTAAGAAAAGGAAATTACATGAATGTGATGACTATACTGTTCCTGCTCAAGTGTTCATGTGCACATGCATCTGAACATAACCTCAGCTTATCTTTGGCAACAGTCAAGGTAATAAAAAAGATTAAATAAATCAACGTATGAGTATAACGAGGGACTACTCACTCTCTTGTCCATAACGAGCCTTAACTGTTTCTTAATTAGCTGACGTGGCTAACATTACAACAGACACACACTGTACTTCAGGCTTTATATGAACAGATAATGGTGACAAAATGTACTGTTCAGCATAATCATGCTCGATTGGGGAACAATAAACCTTAACGATTCATTCACACGAATGGGGACCAAAGTTCATGAGTATCCTAGTTTCCCAACTCACACATCTAAAAGCTGTTTTTTTACTTTTACAAGTATAAAAGTCATCATTTATAAAATGATCACTGCAAAGCCGTGTAAACTG
The DNA here is from genome assembly GCA_036024295.1 of Nannoperca obscura. Classification (NCBI taxonomy): domain Eukaryota; kingdom Metazoa; phylum Chordata; class Actinopteri; order Centrarchiformes; family Percichthyidae; genus Nannoperca; species Nannoperca obscura. The sequence continues at coordinate 5,689 of JAVQJL010077610.1, forward strand.
TGTGGGCTCCAATTTTAACCACAACAATGGTCCCTTCTAATGAAGTATTTCCACCACCACACTGATATTAATTACTCATATAAATATATTTCAATAATGTTCGTAGAAAGAATCGGAGAATACGTTTAACTGTGGGGTTAGTGCTGTGACTGGCATAGTGGACATGTTATTATATTATGTGGAATTAGCTACCTCAACAGAATATATTTACATGCTAGCAGGTTTTCTACCTGCCAGTATGGCGGCTGTTACAGGCTGTGACATCACCTGCAGGACCCCAATAGGCCTCTATAAACAATAGGCCTTGTATGTACATAAAGACAAAGTCAAGAGCAAAATGCTGCATGTCATTAAATATTAATTTCATGTCAACTGTCAATAAATATAGACATTTATACATTGTATCCAAAATCCACTTGTATTATAATGTATATACTGTATATAGATTTTTTTATGTCACCTCTGATTTCTTTATTATCTAAACCTAACCCAATTTTTTTCTTTCTTTCAAATAGTTCTCTATATGTTTTCTTATTACTTAGCCTGTTTCTGTGCTGTTGTAACTGAATTTTCCTTCAAGGATCAATAAAGTCTTATCTTGTCTCTTTTGGGAAAAACACATCTGGCCTGTTATGAAAAAAGCATGTGTCCAGTAGACATTGACACACTGGCTGGAATGGCAGAGGATTGTTTCTGACAGCCATGACGGAGCTGAAACATGGTACAGTTGCATCCCGTGGGAATAAGGGGTAACATAAAAAGTGAAAGAAGATCTGTCTCCATGAATCTCTAAACAGTCTGTAATAAGAAATCTCATCCCTGGAGCTACACCTCAGGCTGTCCATATATCTGACAACAGAAAACTGGAAACTGAAAACAGTGTTCAAGCAGTTCAGATGGGCATCATGGCATCCAACAGATACAAGAACTGCTTAGCTTCATTCTACTGAGGGTGTTATAGTAAAAACCGTCCTGGTTACACGTTATTCATTTAACGTCTATTCGTCTAACCACCTCACATTGTTGTTGCATTTTGGACTGATGATCAACTCTACTAATTGTCATTGTCATTCCTGTGGCACTACACCTTACAGGGCATCTGCCAGTGGTGAATTTTAGAGAAATAGAGATGAGCTAACAGAGACAAGTAGTGAGTAGGAGCTGGATCAGTGAGAGCGTGTGTACTATCAGAAACAGTAGTCAGCAGAGCTGTCTCTTCAGTGTGTAACACCAGGAGGCACCACTAGAGGGAGATGCACTGATCTGAAGCAGCTGGAATGGGAGTGGAAATAACATGACCTGAGATTACAGATTATACAAACATACCCCCCCCACACACACACACATACACACACACAACTAGAACCCACATAAGTGAAACAACACAACAGTAGTGTGTAAACTACAGGCTGTAGGATGACATGATCAGAGTCTGCCCAGTGGCCTGGTGTGTATGTGTGTGTGTGAGAGAGAGAGGGAACAGTATCTTGGTGGTCTAAATTCCTCTGTTTGTATCTGTCAGTGTGTGTGTGTGTGTGTGCGTGTGTGTATGAACAGCTATAGTTCCACAGTGGGCCTGTGTCAGCTCCACTGATTTAGACAGTCTGTCAATCTAAAGGTGTAACAGTCCTTTGGATTGGGACTTTTATTTTATGGCCCCTGTCCATTGGCTCTCGGCCCTCCACCTAGCCCTTAGTTCCGCCCTTAGACGCTGGTGATTGATGCAAGGCAGGCGCTGGGCTTCTGGAGTTTCTCTGATTGGGTGCTGGCAGGTTCTGGAATAGCGCGGAAGGAGAAGGGGGGACCATTGCCAGTAGTGATGCCAAGGTGGCCAGGGCTCAACGCCAAGTTCTGCCGACGGTTGCTCTCCACTATGGAAGAGGTGTTAGACGCTAGGCTCTCCCTTGTTCTGCAGAGACACACAATGAGAAATTATACAACCACAACAAACCAAAGGAATTCCTTGAAGATTCCATTTCTGTGAAAACAGAAGGCGTAATAATTGGTCATATAAAAGTGAGAGAATATTTATGTGCTAGTGTTATTTGGAAGAAAATGCAAAGTTGGTTCCAAAGACCGTGAGATCAGCAGGAAAATACTCTGCCTTATTGTGTCCTTGCTTCTACATAAAGCTTGTTACATTTGAAAACAAACAATTTTGTCTCAATTTCACCCCTCAGTGCAGATTAAAACAGCAATTTTCTGACCCTAAAACCGAGCTCTTCAGAGTGTATGCATCTTAAAATGTCAGTTTAGTGTTTCAGTGTGTATGGGGTTTTCCAAAAGTTAAATTCAATAGGACTTTCTGTCGCCTCTAACTTTCTCTGTGATAAGTCATTTAAATGTTAATATAGCTGAACAGTAAGCAGAGCAGTTGTCATTGACCTGTATTGATGTTGATTTCGTCAGAGGACAATTATAAAATATGGATTTTATCACCACAGTGCAGCTGCATGGGAATGACTGCTGGTTAACAGGTAATATATATGGGCTACATCTAAATCACTATTTTATTACTTGTTTTATTGACAACAGAAACAAAGAAATATGACTCAGTGGTGAATTTGGCTGTATTACAACACAGTGATCACCAGGACCAGGGTGTAGGTATAACAGACTCAGCCAATAATGGTCTGTTTCTGAAATCACAGCCCAGTCCCAGTCGGCTGTGTGGCAGCAATGTTAAGAGAACAACTTTGTCTCCTTTGTTTACCTTTCACATGTTTCAATGTTTTTGTCCGACCATGTTGTCGTGATAAAATAATGATTTGGTCAACCAGACCATCTGTCCCACTCCTTACCAGATGTTGGCTGTGACATGCAGTTTTGTTAGAGAATGAACAAGATATTTAGCTGTTTCTCTGTTGTTCATATTCATATTTTACTTTAGCCGTTGATATTTTATTAAAAAGATAGATATTTAACTTTATCGGTTGAAATTGCACTAAAATGATTGATATTGTACTTTAATGGATGGTATTGTACTTTAGTAGTTGATATTGTAATTAAGCGGTTTATATTGTACTTTAGTAGTTTATATTTTACTAAAATGATCGATATTCCACTCAATGGTTGATATTGTTGATAATGTGACACAAAGAGGCTCTTCATGGTCTCTCTCCCTGCTATATCTCTGACCTCTTAGTACCATATGCACTGGTACATATTTTCGGATCATCAGGCAGAGGTCTCTTGTCTGTACTTAATGGATTGATATTGTACTTTAATGGTTGGTACTGTACTTTAGCGGTTGATATTGCATTACAAGGATTGATATTGTACTCCAGTGGTTGATATTATATTTTTGTGGATGACACTGTACGTAAGTGGTTGGTATTGTACTTTAAGGATTGATATTGTACTTTAGTCGTTGGTATTGTATTTTAGTGATTTATATTGTACTAGACTATAGACCTACACAACAATAAGTTATTTGAGGATTTGTAGTCATTCAGTCATCTTCAGAGACATCACTGGTGAAAGTTACAAATTACCTAATTGAAAAAAGACTTGTCTCTGTAATTATCTTGTTAGATCTTAGTAGTAGTAGTCTTTCTGTTTCTTTCTTTCTGTTTGTCCAGTTCTTTCAATTTGTCGCCTGCACTTTTATAGTGTTTGCTTTCACCCTAAAGGGGGCATGGTTGTCTCAACAACAGGGAAGTGATGTATGCCAGCTCTAATGTATTGAGTGTTTCTTGCATATCACGAATAGTGAAGGAGTGAATGATTTCGTACACAGCCTTAAAGTTCTTTATAAATCTTTATGAATTTAAAAATGTTGAAAGCTTAACAAATTAAATTTATTAAGGGATTCTAAATTCTTCTCATTCAACAATTGTATCATCATACTGTATTCAGATTCTATAAAATGATGTATTATTTCAGATAAACTGATACAAAATCTTTTTTTTCCAACTGCACAATGTAGGACATGATTTATTTTTGCAATTGTCAACTGCAATCTTCTCTATTCTCATGTATCAGTGGGGCTAAAACGTCATCAGCTTACCTTAAATCCAAACTAACAAGGAATGAATGAAATGTAAATTCAAGCTTACAAGGACAAACATACTACTTTTTGCTAACCATCCCACAATGAAATATGTTGCATTTGATAAATAGGAGATGGTGCAAATATAGTACCGGGTACAGAAACTACTAGGTATAATAATAATAATAAATAAAGCTTGTATGTATGCAGTATGTAGGTATGCAGTATTTATTTGATATGATGTTACTTTCTACAAAGTATAGCATATTGTACGTTATTATATTGGAATTGTATTTTACTTTGAATGTATTGTATTTGATAATGTGAAGAGAAAATCTGCTCCTAGATTGAATGCTCTTTTCGATTCTGCCATTGGTAGCGATGTACTTACTTATAGCACTTGTGATTCATCTCCAGCCCTTACAAGTTTGATGAGACATCTTGTTGTTTTCAATCATGGTTCTATGCACTTTATGTAAAGCTCTTATTTTAAAGTTGTTTTGGATAAAAGCGTCTGGTAAATGCCTAAATGTAAATGTAAATGTATGTAAATATACATGTTCTCACCGTGGTGAGTTGAATCCACTGTCTACAGTAACCGAGCTGGAGTCCATACTGTCCAGTCTAGCTGAGTGGGCTGACTGCTGGTTCTGACTGGGTTCAGGAAGGTTCTCTTTAGCACCAGGGAAAGTGAGGGTTCTTTCAAATCTCCTCTGTAGATCCCTCTCCTTCTCTCTCTCCAGTAGCCACTGCATGGTCCCTGCTCCACCTCCTCCCATCCCAACACCTCCTCCAGCCTTCTCGTCCTCTCCTCGACTTTTAGTCCCCCCCTCCTCGAGTTCATCGTCGTCTGAGACATTGTAGTAGTCGAATGAGGCCTCTGCAGCACTGGTTGAGGGTTCATTCCCCTGTGGGGGAGCAGATGGCGTAGCCACCAGAGGTTTGGGAGTATCAAAGGCCTCCTGGGAATCAAGTGCATCGCAGGACGAGGACAGAGTAGAGGAGGCTGGGGGTTTTCTCAGGGAGTTGTAGCCAGGCAAAGGGAGGCTGGGAGGAGGTTTGAAGAGTGTGTCTTTACTAAAGATCTCCTTACGTTTCTCCTGACCAGAGGAGGCACTGTGGAGAGGTCGTCCATTAGAAAGGGGGGGATCAGGGATAGAGAGAGGTATTGGGGGCAGGCTGCCACCTTTAGGTCCAACCTTTAATAAATCCTCCTTATTTTCTAGGGGATGGGGTGTCTGTCTGTCCATTTGTCTGTCTGTGCTGCCTAGTTTTGATCCATCATGGCTTTTGCCCAGAGTACCCAATGGGTTTACTGCTGTGAGAACTGCTTCAGAGGAACTGGCGCATTGAAAGTAATCATCAGGCGGGACGGAAGTGGGTAGTGGTTTGGGTGAGTATGCTGGCAGGCTGTCTCTGCTCTTACTCTTCTCTAGGCTCCTGCCACCATCCAACCCCAGAGAATCCACAGGCAGCTTAGCTGAGGGGGGTGTGGCACGAGAGTAGTGAGATGACATCTGATTGGCTCGCAGGGTGCCATCATCAGTATAGTAACGGCTCCGGTCGTCGTAATAATCAGGAGGTCCGATCAACCCAGCTCCAAGTGGTCCTTTAGAATTGTCCATGGATCTGGAACGTTCCTTGGCCTTGTCACTGCGTTCGTTTCTGGACTTTCTCTCTTGGGTGTGAGAGTGTGAGCGGTGGACTTTGGAGTGGTGGGCTGATGGGCCATGGCTTGGCTCGGGGAAAGGCATTTCTGTGCGTCGTTTGGCGAGCTCTCCGGACACATCCCACTCTGGTGTGACAGGAAGATGGGATGAGTCGAGGATGTTGGGGTTGCTGTGAGCCAAGTGATGCCGGGCCCGCTGTCGCTCCATGGCCAGGGCGTGTTCTCTTGGTGACCGAGCCAGTGAGGACGAGTAGGCTCTGTAGTCCCTGTCGACCAACTCTAGGTGGGAACAATCGCTCGGCTCACCGCGGGATGCCCTTGTCTTGCTATGTGAGCGGCTTAGTTTGGTCTGTGACTGCTTCCTGTGTCTACCCCCACTTCTCCTACTCCTGGAACTCTGATTGGCTGATGATGCTTTGCTCCTCTGGGCACGCTCCTCTTCGAGACGTTTCATGACCGCTGTGTGCCGGGCAAGGTTCTCCACGGTGAGGTCAGGGTTGATTCTGCGGATGATCTCCATCTCTACATGCCGTGGCAGCTGGCTGGGCATCTCTTCGTCGCGGAGTGGCCACTCCTCAGGGGGGAACTGTGCAGAGAAAGTGGCCAGCTGCTTGGCCTTGTCCTTCTTAAAGCTCAGACGGAACAACTTCAAACCAAATTTCCGACTTCCTGTACCACTTCCTCCACCTGCTTGTTTCTCTGTCTCTCCAGTTCCTCCCCCTCCCCCTCCTCTGTGCTTGGTGAGAGTGTCCGTCTTGAAGGGAAACCCGAGGGTGCTGCGACTCTTTTCTGTGTTGCCTCCTGCTTGCTGAGGAGGTGTTTGTGGTGAGTGTGGGGATGAGTATGCCTCCCGGTGATCTTTGGGTGATCTGCGTTGCAGGGTGGCGTGGTGGCTAGGGGGGTCTTCCCCACGGTAACTGTTGTTGTAAAAAGAATCCCCACCTCCTCCGCCTCCCCCACTGTGGTTTTGGCTGGACTTTGGGTGTGTTCGATCTCGCACAACTCCAGAGGTGGATGGGGTGATTGTGCCAGAGAGAGGGGAGGTGCACTGCGTCTGCTGATGCTGCTGTTGATTCTGATGTTGCTGCTGTTGGTGTCGGTCAGCGGTTCGATCGTCTAAGTGGTACCACTTTGAGCTGGTTCGGATTAGGCTCGGAGTGATAAAGTAAGTCTGAGGGGTTACAATAAAATATCCGTCAGGTGTTGGGTAGATCTTCCGCTCACGGACCAGCATGCTTAGCGTGTGGTGCAGAACCTCCTCCGTTGGTGTGGGAACACCTGAACAAAATTTGAAACAAGAAGCACTTAGAGCAGGAACATTTCACACGTCTAAATTAGATTATCTTTTCATTATGTTTAACTCAAACTTCAGGAGATTTATTTAATGAAGAAGGTTATGATTATGTGTAGAATCTCAAAGCGATGTGGAACCTGTATTCAAAAGTACACATGCTCTCAAGCTACTGAAATAATAATACAATTATTCTTCATGTAGATTCCTGTAACAATTTGTCTTTGTTTTGTAATACCTTTTGTAGAACAAATAATATATAATATACTATAGAAAAATGAAATAATTCTTATGAATGGAGCAACATACAGTTTGAAGTTTTCCACTCTTGGTTTTCGTGATTCACCTACTGTTGACATAGAAACTAGAACTAAAAAATTTTAAAGTCTGCACCCCCACACAGAAATTGATTATGTAAAGACCTCAGTATGCTTTAAACAAAGTGCTTGTCAGATTGTCTCAGAGCATCTGAAACCCCCTTTCTAACAGCAAAATTAGGGGACTATGTCTGACATATTCTGTAACTTTATGAAACAAATAATCCTACAATTCTGGCCACTTTTTTGTAGTGATTGGCCAGGTGTGTGTAGGTGTGAAAGTATGAATAATCTTCATAAACTTCACTCTTTAGATCTTTTTTATATTTTCCACACACTACTGACTAGTGACTACCTGTCACTTTTCACATGGAAAACTGAAGGAGACACCATGAATGCCTTTTAGGAGAGTCTCTAATATTCTGATTAAGAGACACTGCAGACACTTTTTGAAACCAATTCTCCACATCATTCTCTTAGATCTTGATCTACCTCATGCATATGATATAAAATATCAATATTTTAATTGGCTATGCTGGAAAAATGTATGATCATGTTTGAATCTATGTCTTATAAAGGAATGTTTAATTTGTGCTTTGACATTGTTAGTCCTTAAAACTTGGTATACTTTATGTGAGGAGTCTCTGTGTGTCTGGAGACAAAGATAAGATGGACTTGTAGATGTTGCAGACTCCCATGATAATATGGAATGAGAAACAACATTGACCAAGAGTTATCCACATTGTTTTGCCTCCTGACTGTGTTCATGTATACAAGCTGTATCAAGATCTTCTCTGATGTCAGATTTGTGCTGTAATTATATATTCAAGTAAGGACAACTTAGGCTCATTGGGTTTTTCCATCACAGTCCACTATCAGTAAATTAAAAGCAGCTATAATGGAAATCATCAGGTGAAGACAGCATGTGCATTAATTTCAGCTTACAAATGTCCAGACAGCCATTCTGCTTCAACTCTCAACTCCTTTCTTTCTTCATTTCAGTTCAATTTGCTACGCTTTATTGGCATGAATGTAACAACAACAATATTGCCAAAGTTTCAGGCAATAATGATATTAAAACAATAATAATAATAATAATAATAAGGATAAAAAGGATCAAAATAATTTTAAAAAGGTACAATTCATAAAAATCATGAAAATAGAAAAAAACCTAAATACACATATGTGAGACTGGAAGTGTGTATTGAAATTTAGTGTGTGCGTTGATGTTGGTGTAGGTGTGTGTGTGTTGATAATGTTGGAGTAGCAAAGAATATATTGACAAAGTATCAGGCCATATTCAGTGACGCTTTATTATGTGTCCCTGAGTTTGTGACATGCAGTCACGTATGTGCAACTACTGCTGCAGGTCCTTCTCCTAAGGACCTTCTTTTCTAGGTCCTCTCTCTACTAACCTCTCTTCCTCACTCTCTCTCCTCAGTATCTCCTGCTTTCTCTCCCTCTGTCAGTCTAGAGGTATTACTGCCAGTTACATCATAGCAGACTTTCAGCCCAGCCAGAATGATGAAACACCACGCACGCACGCACGCACGCACTTTTCTTCTCTATCTTGTTGATAAGAGGGGTAAGCAGAGGGAAGGCTTAGGTGGAGACAGAAGCAGGCTGTGTCTGAAAGCTACTAAGCTACTGTTTTGGATTCAGGACAGGCTGATCTTGACACACACTCACACTAAATGTATGGTAGAGAAACAACATGAAGTTCATCACTCTGCTCTCAAGGTACTGGCATCAGGGAAAAACTTGTAGTAGCTGTCTTCTTTTAATGATGAGAATAGTCTGAATGACAGTTTGTTCTAGGTCCAAGCAGTTGGTGCACTGCACAGCTACTGACTTTATCTGCCTGTAAAATTGAAAGTGAGCATACCTGAAATGTTGCTAATAATCTCTCATCTTACCTAGTACAGTGGGTCAAAGTAGAAGCAGGAAGTGTAGTGATGTGTGTAGTGAGTAGTAACGAGTCGTCTCAAAGAGTCATCCGTTCATTTTGGCCACACTGCTCACGTGACAGCTGAATATGGTTGTTTGATCGTTCATTTCAGAAATGAGTAGTTCACCACTCGACTGGGTCTTTAAGTAAGTCGTTTGTTCGTTTTTCACATGATGGCTAGATAGGCTCAGAATAGGATAGAAATGAGGAGTCCTCCAAACCCACTCTACTGAACAAAATGAATGAATGACATGAAAAAAAGAGCAGTTCATTTTACTGAATGAGACTTAAAGAACTAAGTCAGTAAAATGAACTGGTTGTCCTTTCACAAACATGTTGCTAACAGTGTACAGTTAAAAGTTTCAATGTGGGACCACGCTTTGACTGAACTTTGGTTCCACATTACGTGCATCATTCCACACCCTGTGTAGTCTGCATGCGGCTGCGTGCACCATACAGTGACCCCCGTATCTTGACAGTTTAACAAGGGAACACAAACCGCCTTATGCTATAATGATTAGGTAGTGTAGTGCATAAGGGATCAGACTTGAAACTGCTTTACTAGTGAAACAATGAGCATTACTGGATGTCAAGCTTAACTCACAGTTCTTTTTTATAGTTCCATTGACTCACTGTTTTTGACATAATTAATGAAAACATTTTTCAACCATTAACTGAACATTTGAAGGCAGTGGTCACTCATATTTTTATGTTGAAACAACTTTAGATCTTTTCATTGTGTATCAATGTTCTTACAGTGTGATGTAGAGCGCTGTCTGAGATGACAGCAGTGCTGAATGCACACAACTGAACCAATGACCCCAACACAGGGCTATTATTTTAAATTCCAGAAGAGATAAGATTTATGAAGATTATATTAGATTTATATAAGAATTGAAAGTAACAGTAACTCTTGACTCTTGGTAATTTGCTATTAAGAAAGTTTAGATCGATTGGCACACAGGATTATGTCAAGCATGATGGTTAAAAAAAAAAAACAAAGCCCTGAAAGGCAAATAATAATGAACTGAGTGCACACACACAGACATATCATGCTATATTGAACAACAATATTCAACTAACCTAACTAGGCTCAACTTTAGTATAATCATTTTATTGTGCTCTGTGGATGATCTAAGATGCACAGGTGACAGGTATGTTGTTATTTCAAACAGTAAAACAGTCTCTTCAGCTGCTAGGATTGTGTATCTTTTAGCTGTGGTAACATTTACATGATAACAAAAAAAATACAACTCCTTTGCGCAAAGCAAAAGTTTTAAAAGTTTTCGATGGCAGTGGGCCAATAAAGAACCAGATTCTTTCAGTGCTGTAGTTAAAGTTTCTCTCATCAGCTCTAGGACAACATTTTTAGATGGAGCTTTTTGTGCTATTTAGTAGGTCTCTGAGTGGTAAATTTGGCTCCTAGTCTCTGTACAGGCACGACAGTACCAAACCTGGCAACTTCACTGTGACAACAAGACTTCAGGAAGCTGCTCACAGTCACTGCACTTGTGTCAAGAAATGTTTTCAGCATGAAATCACAAACTGTCAATTGTGCGTAATTATTGCAGATACATGAGATAGTTCTCATTATAAAATGAGCATACTGTATTTCCCAAAATGTTGAACTGTCCCTTTAAAGCTGTGAATATCTTTTTGAAATTATGTACATTAGCAATGTGTGTTGCTTGTCATTACATCATACAAGTGCAGTTGCTTAGGTGACATGACACAAGTTCTCTACAGAGATTGCCTGGCACACACAAATATAATTTCAGCAAAGACAGCTTAAATGTAGTTTTATAGTCACTTTGCATTGCAGCCTTTGCACTTAGGCCCAACATGGAACAGTTTACTGTATGATAAAAAGACTGCAAGAAAGTAATAGAGGTTTTTTAAGGTGATTGACAGAAACTTATTTAGCACCAATTTTGACGACTTATTTATTAGTTTATTAATTAATATTATTAATTTCTGATTTCTGATTTAACTTTCTCGGGTTCTAGCTTTACCAACCTGAGGGTTTGCTGTATTTCTGTTTTATATTATTGTAATCTGAATATGGGTTTTGGACTGTTTTCTGACATTACAGACCAGACGAATAATTGATTAATTGTAAAATTTACAAACTCATTTAACAGGATTAATCATTAGTTGCAGCCCTAAACCAGAATGGTGAGGAGCCGCATGTGTCATTTAATTCTAATGGACAAACACTGACTATACTGAGGTCCCTGCACATTTACGCTTCTGTTTAGTTCCTATGGTTCACCAAAATAAGAGGAACAAATCTGATAGGAAAGCATTATGCTTTTTTTTGTGCAACCACCAAATTTCTCACAACTCAACATTCCTACAGATTTTCATTTATGGATATTTGAAATGGTAATGAATAAAGTCAAATCAAGCAGCACATATTCTATCCTAGGAACTGATCCGCCTCATTCTATTGGTTTAAGTGAAAGCTTAACATTTGGGGAATTTCTCTTTCTTTCTAAGAGTAAGATGTTCAGATGGCTCAGTCTCATGTCTGTTTGTTAAGTACAGCGCTAGAGTCAAGGCATGTAGCCCAGCTTAACATTAAGACTGGAAGTGGGGGAAACAGCTTGCGTGTCTCTGTCCAAAGTTCAAAATTACAACTACCAACACCTCTAAAGCTTTCAAACAGGGGGGTGCCCTCATTGCAAAAGGTGGGGCACAGTGAGTGCTGAACTATTTATTTAGTTTATTCACTCCTTTCCATCATTCATCAGGTAGTGTAACTTGGCTCTTATATCTAGTATTAGCTGTACACGTTCTATGTCTATGTAACAGATATGTCCATTCCACTTACATAATGTAGGAGGGCAAAATATTACAAACACGTCACAGTATGACGCAGTCCAGTTCAGTGCAGTCCAACTACAACACTAAGTATTACCTCAATAATTAACATAACATACATTTATTAATTAAAACGAATTAACACATTTCAGACCGATTGTCTAAACTGGACATTGTAAGCTTCATATGGGTAAATTTTATGGCTTGGCTGTCTGTAGTTTCGTTCAGGTTAGCTGTTGTTATAATTATTACATTTTCTTTTTTAACATTTTGTTTCTGTTCTGAAACAGTTCTACAGAAAGCTGTGGATGCTGCCGCAAAGGAGAGGGAGTATGAAGACCTGAAGCTGTGGAGGCCAGCCATTATTAACCAACTGTACTGGACTTCAGCTTCCACTCCTAATGGGGATCCAGGTGTGATGGAGGCCAAGTGGCAAAGCATGGTGGGAGAAGCACAGAACCATGAGTGGCTGGAACCAGGTATAACATACACATTACAGTATGTGGCTAAAAAAGATTGGTGGTCCAATCTTCACTGTGCTTGTTAGTGCCTGGTTCATTCTGGTCTGAATGCACTCCACCCATAAAATATGCTGGTGGTAAATGTTCAATCAAGCCTCATGAGTGTATGGAATACGTGTTTATGCAGAATCAATGGTAGCAATTAAACCAGAGAGTGTAGCTAATAAAATAGCATGTGAAAAGGACATTGGGCAGTTGTCCCAACATTATCAGACCTTCACACTAGAGGCATTTCACTCCCTCATTCTCCAATTTGTACAGGAGGTAAATATTATGTAATGGTGAAAGTCTGAAAACGGTTACATGCAAAAAGCCAATAATTTAACAGGTGTGTTGTTCCGTTGCACAACTCAACTAATTCTTGCCTGTATCTGGTCCCTTAGCAGGCTCATAATTTTAAAGCTAAGACTATAATATGCGTATGAATATACATTTTCAACCTCTTCAGTGTCAAAACTAACTTTGGGATCCATATTAATTATTGCTAAACTTCACCTATCTTGGCCACTCATTCATCTTTTTGGAGGTGGACATAAAACTCCCTTACAAAAACGACTCCAGGTGTTAATTGTGGGATAGATGTATATATATATTTTTGAAAATCTAGTTTCATCTAGCTTCATCATTTTTCTACACATTGATTCACTGGAGGTCTCCAATCTGCGGGTTGCTGTACACATTCACTAGCTCTTCCATGAACATTGTCATTGGCATACCCCTTCTTTCTAACTGGTTAAGCGTGACATGGTTGATCTTTAGCTGCAGAAAATGGGTAAATGTGTCCTTGTTTACACAGAAGACAAGTGTACAGCTCCTTCTGTGTGGTTGTTGCTGGGCTTCAAAACAAAGTTACCAGCAGGTTCTGAATGCAACAAACACAGGCTGCCACTGCTCAGTGAAACAAAAAATATACCACTCTCCATTGTTGGGAAAATTATGAAGTTACAGTACATTTGGGTTCTACTATACTACTATACTCACAACCAGAGGAAACCCACGCAGGCACTGGGAGGACATGCAAACTCCAAACAGAAAGATCCAACCTGGTTTGGACCCAGAACCTTCTTACTTTGAGGCAACAGCACTGCACCGCCGTCATTCTTGCATTATATGTCTTGAAAGACATTAAATATTTATTTTGAGTATTTATTTAACCATGCTATTTCCTGTTACCTCCTACTTTAGGCCACATGACGACAGCATTAAATCATTCTGATGCAGGTGTACAGGGCCACTTTATGCAAAAACTGTCTGCAGCTGCAGCTCCCTCCATCAGCCCAACTTCCTCCCTATGTGCTAAGCTTGTGATATTGTTGGCTTAATTCACAACAATACTTACTTTCTGTAACAGTTCCACCTAGGCGTCGGTACAAGCAGATAAATCTCTGGTCTTACTTAAATGTGTTTCCAACCATGTAATATGGATGGAGATTATTTCGGAAACTAATAAAACGCTTGTGTGTACAGAGTTTGTTTCCATTTTAAAACACCATTTTAAAACTTACGACAGGTTCCTGTAGTGCAAAAGGTCTGACACAGGCCGAGCACTGGCAGTATTTGTTGCTGGAAACAGTCCCTGTACTAGTACTACAACATCATTGGTGCTGAACTAGCAGCTGTCCCGGTTCGGATACTATAGATAATGTGTCTCCTCACTTTCCTCGTTTTGTCTCACATATTAACTCCTGCCCACACTTTGCCCTCCAGGTAAGGCTCCTCACTGCCAGATATAAAGAAATGCATGGACACAAATGGCTGTCTATTCAATTCCCAGGTTGATAACACATTTTCCAACAACATTTTATTTAAGTAAGAAGTGTTGGCAGTTAAATTAGCAATGAAACAGGTAACTACAGCAGTCAGATAAATGCAGACTTAAAGAAGTTTAATATTTCTCTGTAAAATGTAGTGAAGTACTGTCTCACAAAGTAAAAATACAATGCAACAGAAAAGATACAGTAAGAAACAGGAATGTACACTTAATTAAGTGTACAATGAGCCCCTATTATAGAGCAATAATGAAAACATTTAATTTGAGTACAGTATTTATCCAAAATATCCTATTTTTTATTTGAACCTATAATTGTGCAGCATTCCACAAGGTTCTGTGCTCGTACCAATTCTATTCACCTTATATGGTTCCTTTAGGCAATATTATTAGGAAACACTCCATACATTTTCATTGTTATGCAGATGATACCCAATTATATTTATCAATCAAGCCAGACGAAGCGAATCAATTAGCTAAACTCCAAGCACCTTCAACACCTTCCTCATATTTAAGAGTAGGCTTAAGACTTTCCTCTTTGATAAAGTTTATAGTAGGGCTGACTCAGGTGAACCCTGAGCCACC
>JAVQJL010077614.1:0-15383 GCA_036024295.1 Nannoperca obscura
ACATACAAGTCCTATTTATCTACTGAAATTTATTAGCTTTCACTTATATTAACACTCCACTGCAATGTCACCTGTCACACACATTTCAGCAGCTTTCATCTTTCATTCCTCAGCTGACCCACGTCACACCTGGAGCTTCAGAGATTCAAAGATGTGAAGAGATCGAAAGTATTTCTGATGTCCAATAGTCAGCAAGCACACACAAAAGTCTAATATTAATCCTATTATTATGAATTAATATTAAGAATTAAGAATCTTCCAGAAATTATTGTTTAAGTAATACTGAATAAAACTGCATCACCAAGAGCGATCTGTAAGAATGCTTTATATTGGGTTTGTTGACCTAATAAATAAAAGCCCTGAGAGGCAAGTTCTGATTAACTTAACAGATGATCAAAAGGTTTTTGAAAAGATAATCATCCTTAAAATGGTTCCTTAAACTTTTATTTTTTATTTTTCTAAGTTACCTGTGAAAACAGGTGAAAAAAGTGTTTGTTGTTGTAATTCTCATTTCGGCCACACGGAGCGCCCCACTACCCCATGTTCTTTGCAGCACTAACACAATCCAGTGGGAGTGGTGCTCTAGTCTGCCAAGATTTTTATCACCTCTTTTTACCAGTTTAGAAAGATTTTACCGGCAAAAACTTTTTAAACTCATAAACACAAGAGAGAAAACCACTTAGATCAGACATCCAGGATATTTTTACTCAGTTGCCTCCCAGGGCTTCTGTACATTTTAATATTTAAACTGAAATACATTTTAAACCATTCTTTCAATTAAACTTATTAGATGGATAAATTATATTATCTATTAACTCATAGTCCCATAATCCTATGGGGCAGTTATTGAAGGCGTGTGTTGTCGTTACTTCACCAGGAAACTAGCTGCTCAAGTAAAGAGTGATGTCACTCACTTGTGCAACAATGGTTACTTCTGGTGATGTGGTGGGAGAACGAAGCTGCAGTTGTAGCTGCATGTTATTTATGTAAAGCTTTATGTCACATGTAAAGCTTGTTGTGATGTGTTGAAATGTCTTTTAAACCTTTCAGCCTCAAGAGGCTTTGATTTTCTTCCATTATTCATACAAATTTGTTCTTAATGACTGGGTTAAATAAAGGTTAAATAAAAAATTAAACCTGTGCTTGTGTGGTATATTCAGCTTCACTGTTCTACTTATATACTCAAACAATCAGCACAGAGTGACATAAACAGCAGATATTACTGTACATTCACAAAACACCATCACACACACAGAATATCAACATGTGTAAAACCTACAGAACTGGAATAACTCTAATCAACATAATAAATCCAGAACATCCTAAATATATTAACATTACTCCCAGACTGACCACATCACAACCAATAAGAGAAAAACCTGTCATTATATTATATTGAATCTAATATAATTCGAGCTTCTCTGTTTCTGGGGCCCCGTCTTTTAGGTGAAAGCTGCAGAGTCTTCCAGGAAGTCAGTGAGTGGTTCAGTAGTAGCTTTATTTGGATCACTTGTCAGATTAAATGCAGGCGTCTTACCTTGAAGCTGTGCAGGGCTTCGTCATGAGTCAGACCGTGTAGCGAGTCTCCATTCAGCTCCAGGACCTCATCACCTATGCAGAGACAGAAGCTGAGGGCATTAGCTGTACATGTACTCACTCACAGCCAAATTAAAAGCCCTGATGGACTGTGGTATAAATAGGTGTCTTACAGTAATTAGTAACAAAGAGTATGGACCTAAAGTGTGTGTGTGTGTGTGTGTGTGTGTGTGTGTGTGTGTGTGTGTGTGTGTGTGTGCTCTCACCCTCCTGCAGCCTTCCATCAGCAGCCGCGGCCCCTCCAGGAAAAATGGTCTTGACGTAGATCCCCATCGGTCCGTACATGCTGTCCCTCCCTCCCACTATACTGAAGCCCAGACCCTAGAACAGCAGCAGGGTTATTACAAATAACATTAGCACTGATAAACATCTTTAAACAATAATATAATCACAATCAGAATTAAAGGAACAGTGCAGAAGATAAGAGACGTGAACTGAGACCAGAGTACGAGCTGTACATCCCTGACGTAGAAAACGTGAGTTTCTCAGACTCACTCTAAGCAAGTTGTTCACATTCACACTGTGCAAACTCCATTTGTTGATGAAGACCATGATGAAAAAAGCTCTGGGAACAGTTAGCAAGTGGACCTAAAAATGAGTTTGTCAAATTGAATATTGTACAATATGAGCATCAATGAGAATGATTACAACCAAAGTGTACTGTGGAATTACAAAGGCAGTGGACCAAGGTTCATGAACCAAGTGAAATATAAAGCTGCAAGAAATAAATGCAACAAGTATCTCACAGTCTCAGCAGCATGAAATAAAGATATTACACAGTTGTCATTGGCCTGTGCTAACCTCTGCTCACAGTATGAAATAAATAAAGTGACAGTTGTGGTGACAGACAGGTGGTGGTGGTGGTGGTGGGGGGGGGGTGTATGGTTCCTACCTTGCCATGGCCCTTCATCAGCACAATATTACAGATTATGAAGGCTTGCATGTTGCTGCAGGAGTGCAGCAGCTGGGCAGAGCTGAGGGAGCGAGAGGGGCGGTGCACAGGCTGGACACACACACACACACACACACACACACACACACACATATCTGAGTGTATGTCATGATTTAATATGTCATGATTTAATTCTTCCCTTTATTACCAGTAAGAAGCAGCATTTTGTTGCCTACATGATCCGTATAATCACGCTTTGAAAATCATGGATCAAAACAACCAGTCACTCCTCGTTATTGGAATAAAGTTAAAAAGTCAGTTTGACATTTTAAAATGTTCTGTTTTAAAGCAAATGTTGGATTATTATATAAGATCATTCACAATTTAGCATACAGTTCATAACAACACGTGGAGCTTCTTCTAGAAGCGGATTTTAAGTTCTCCAACATAAAATCCGTCTGTAAACACTCCTCTCGTGAGTTCTGAAGCTTTTACGTGTCTTAAAAAAGACGTCTAAATGAGGCTTCAGCGGTCGTCTGGGACGTTAAACACTGTCACGCTGAACACAGAAACCCGTCTCCTCACTCGTCCTCCTTTACAGCCTGCAAACTGTCCCAGAGGCTTCTGCAGACCAGGTTACGTTAGGAGCTTAGTGGTCAGCTTTTTACTTCTGTCCTAAAAGTGGCGGTTGTTATCTTGTAAGTATAACAAAGTAAGTAAACTTTTGTTTCCCACTGAGCTGATTTTCTGCAATAATCCAAAATCCAGAGGGAGAAATCCCACTGGCTTGTTGTGGAGTGAACCAGGATGATGCTAACATCAAAATGATGTTACAGTAACACGTGTTGTTACCAGGGGTGCTTTTTAATGTCAGATAAATCAAATACTTGTGCAGTGGTGTGAGGAAACTCCAGCTGCTGGGACAGGGACTTCCTGGTTCCATATAAACCACCATTCCTGTGAGGATGACCTGTGTACAGCTCTGGGGTCTTCATGATGATGCTGTCCAGATCCCCAATCCAGTAAGGATGAACACCTGGTTACACACAGTGGCATCAGACAATGAACCCAGGGTTAATAAGGTAAATTATAAGGTAGAAAAAGATCCAGAACCATCATTTAAATTCACTTTTATGTCCGTCTCTCTATATTTAGTGTGTTGACTCAGTTCTGTGGTACCTTGTGATATTTTTATATTCAAAGCGACCCTCTGAGGAGAAGCGGTATAGATAATGGATGGATGTTTCATTTCTAAGAATAAAATGTGTCTGGAACAGCAGCTTGGCCATTCACACATGTAAACGAACTGCGTACTGTCAGCAGAGCCTCCACAAACATAAACACAATCTCACCAATAAACTCAATCAGTGCACAACAAACATCTAATCTCCAGTTCTTCAAATGCTCTTTTTACTGATCTCAGTCATATGAACACTCTTCTAGCCTGTCCAGGTATTTTAAAACACATGTTACAGATCTGGGAGAGATCTAAACTTAATCAGAACAAGATCCTAAAAACCAAAACTAGACCATTTTTGACTCACAACAATGCTGAAATGCTGATACAAGCTTCTATTACAAGTCTCTTAGATTACTGCAGCTCTCTGTTTACTGCAGACAGGATTTCGATCACATTACTGGCTACTTGTATCGTTCAGAATTGATTTTAAAGTCTTTTAATTGACCTACAAAGCCTCACATAAGTCTGGCAG
This sequence comes from Nannoperca obscura, assembly GCA_036024295.1. Lineage (NCBI taxonomy): Eukaryota > Metazoa > Chordata > Actinopteri > Centrarchiformes > Percichthyidae > Nannoperca > Nannoperca obscura. Next base: position 4,201 of record JAVQJL010077614.1, read on the forward strand.
TGACTGCTAGATCTTTTTACGTCTTAACAAGAGCACTCAGGTCTTCCACTGCCTTTCTTTTCCCCTGAACTGTTACAGCCTCCCTGTGGCGAACAGCAAACTGCCTTATTAAAGACCGATCTTTTTCATGTGGCTTCCTTGCATAAAAGGTGCTATACCAATAAAGTTAATATTAAATAAAAATATAATTAAATATCTGCCCTCCAGAAGGCACTACTTTGTATTTTTACTGACACCTGCAGCTCTTCGTTGTCCACCTCGTGAGTGTGATTTCTTGTTTGACATGTTATGTTGCCCGTGTGTCGTGCTGCAGACACTGAATGATGTCGTCCATGGTGCACTGAACTTCTACAGACTTCTACTGTTTCTATTCTCCGCATCACTTTGAGAATACGTCGTATTCAAGCTACTTCATATCATTACACATACACAGTGCCAGCTGCAATCTGTTCACTTCAGTCTCGCACCAGTGGAATTGTGAGCGCAGCATTTCTCACAATTAGGACCACATTTCCCATAAGCAGAGGTGGTATCCCACTGCTAAAAGGATATTACTCCTTGGCCTCACACCTCCCCGAGGACAATAAACATGTTAGAAACTATTTTCCCATCATCCCCTCTCTTCTTCCATCATCATTACTACACACTCTAACACTCCTCCTGAACAGAGCAGCAACGTGAAGCGCAGTAGAGTTCTTACTCCTCCTGGTGGGTGATGGGTGATTTATCTTGTTTTTTTTTACTATCAAGTGAGAACCGTAAGATACACACTGGTTGAATTTGAGCGTGTCCTTTTGCTGGCCGTCTGTCCCGGTGGACTCTGCTCAGTCTTTGTCTCCGTATCCCAGCATCTGTCTTCATTCACCTCTGGGATGGGTAACTATGGACACACGTTCATGTCAAAGGGACAGTTTTCTTGCATTATAAATATAACAGACTACGCGCGACATGAACGATTTGTTTACCTTGAGGTGGTTGTTGTTGGACAGAAGTTCTTCTGTGTATCCAGGCACTGAGAGAGGATCCGATGGGGAAATGAGGGCCAGATGCTGAGGGCTTGTAGTCAGACTGTGTGAATGGAGAGCATCTTCACTGTCCTAAAGTACACAACACACCAGCAAGGAGAAACACACTTTAACTGAGGCCTTTGTTATGTAGGTCTAGACACCCGGGAAACTTCCCATGATGCACTGAGCTCTCCATCTGTACACACTCAGGTCCCATTAATGCTTGTTTCTTACTCGACCCCCCCCCCCCCCTCTCCTTTGGGTGCTTTCTGCAGGTGTTTCTGCAGCTGTAGTGTCTGGATCTACGTTTTTTTGTTTTGTTATTGCTCTTATTATTAGTATTACTATTATTATCCTGCTATTAGTATTCTTTATTTCTGATTCTGCTGGAGGTTTCTACATTTTTAAACTGAGATCTTTGTGCTTGCTAATGGTCGTGTTTGCTCAATGGTCGGTCTTGACCTGCTCTATATGACAAAGTGATAACTTTGTTATGATAAATCAAACTGAACTGAATAGTCATACAGTCCAGTTTAATAAATAGAGTATTATGGTATAGTATTAGCGTAGTGTGGTGGAGTAGAGCAGACTACAGGTAGTATAGTATATCAATAGTATCATGGATCAGAGTCACAGCAGTAAGAAACAGGAAGTAACACCGTCTTCAAGTCCCAAATTTCATTCATAGTCAGTAAAAGGGTTTTACTGCTACAGACTTGGTGTGGTAAGTTTAATGTACGGTGGTAAACTTATAAATAAACACATAAAAAAAAAACGTTATATTGATGTAGCTGTTTACCTGACATTTTAAAGCTTCCATGGCAACAAGGTCTGTATTTCCTCTGTATTATTATGAACTAATCTTTGGAAGCACGTGAAACGGGGCGTTTCGTTGCTGAAGGGAGCCATTATGAAAGAAAGAAAAAAAGAAATGAATAAAACAGAGACTGTGTTGAAAACAGATAGCTGATCTCAGTCGTCACATGTTACACATTCTTTCCTACTGCTCTTTTTCTCCACCTCTCCTTCATTCTGCTCTTCAGGTTTCCACAGCGGGACTCAAATAGACTTGGCAGGGTGACACGGTGTTGCACTGCCCGGCATGAAAGCTCCTCCGGCAACAAAAATACTAAAAACTGAAACCTGTGGCTGCTGAGGAGCAATAAATACACACCGTGCATCAGAAGGTAGTGCTCACTATACATGATTAAAGCCATTACGTAACTACATTTGGATTCTTACAATAACATTTAGCATTTTTAAGATTTTACACCTGAGATGGCAGAATATTCCCCTGACTTTCCTTGACTAGCTGGAGAGATTCCCTAACTGTGCTTTGAAATTCCACAAGCTCTGTGAAGCTTACAATTTATTAAAATGTTACAGAAGTATCTTCTTCTCCCATGAATCTACTTTTGTTGTTGTTGACCTAATTCAAATTCTTTGCATTCCTTTATGTGCGTTAGGGTTTCTGACTGGACTCCAGAGAGCCGTGTGTCTGTGCGTGAGTGTGTGTGGGAAGGAATCGTACAATAAGTCCTCTTTTACCCACCAACAGTCCCCGGACGTTAGCTCTGTCTTATCAAATAGGGCATGTATCTGATCGATTAGGAACATGTTTATTAATAGTTCAATTTCAATGAGCGCTTCACACAGATGAGTACTCTTTATGCCTTTATCACTTCCTACTACAATACTGTGATCACTTGTTGTTTGCATGTTTGCATTATTGACCTTATGAAGTCTTGCTTTTTGTAATTGGAGGTCAAGATACAGGTCATATGTAGCATTTGTGCACAAAGTACTGTGTCCTCTGATGAATAATAACTGTGAAATCTATTGTGTACTCTAAGAAACTTCAACAGTTCTCAACAATGTCCCTAGTTCTGTCTGTAAGGAGCTCAGACAGAACTATAAACTATAAACCTAACCCCCCCACACACACTGACGACTTGTGCCTGACCAACAACCTGAATGAGTTATACTGTCGATCAAACATTCCTGACAAACATCCCAGAAACTCCATCAATCAGCCCACCTTAATCACAACACCCTTTATCCCCCCCACAACAACCGTGCCAGACTCTGTCTCTCCCTACCTTGAAGCACTGTGCTCATCTTTAACATGCCACGTACCACGCTGCTTCAAAACCTCCCTCATGATCAAGGACCCCTGCAGTTCCCACAGAGCCAACAGGTCATGAACATCACCCTCCAGCACCGGGACTCTCCAGGAACCTATGCCAGGATCCTGTTGGTGGATGTTAGCTCGGCCTTTAACACCATCATCTTGACTCTGCTGTAGGAGTAGTTCTCCCAGCTGATGGTGCTTGAGAAGAGGCAGGATGTGAAGCTTGGACAACATGTCTCTGACTCCCAGGCCATCACCACCACTTCCCCTCAGGGCTGTGTCCTTTCCTCTCTCTCTGCCCTAAACACCAACAGCTGCACCTCCAGTCATCAGTCCATCAAGCTCCTGAAGTTAGCGCACGACACCACCTTCACTGGGCTCATCTCTGGTTTAAATGACTCCTCCCATGTGTGGGAGACTGACCCTCTCGTGAGCTGGTGTGAACAGAAAAAGATCCACCCCCATCACCCTGTGTGTCTCCTCAGTTGACACTGTGGAGTCCTTCTGCTTCCTGGGTACCATCATCACCCAGGACCTCAAGTGGCAGCTGAACATCAGCTTCCTCACCACGAAAGCTCAGCAGAGTCCGTACTTCAACCTGCCAAAGACGCCGCCATCACTGAGTCCTTCCTCAGCTCCTCCATCACTCTCTGGGACGCTGCTGCCACTGACAAGGACGAGGGCAGACTGTAGCGTATCACCCGCTCTTCTGAGAAGGTGATTGGCTGCAATCTACCACCCCTCCAGGTCCTGCACACCTCCAAGATGCTGAGGGCACCAAAGATGCTCTCCTCCAGCAAGAGGCTGCAGTCCAACAGTTTCTTCATATCTGCAGATGGACTCATCAACACTCTTATCCCCTCCCATAGACTCTAGGGTTAGTATTCATTTAAAGTCTGCACACCTGATGCAATGTGTTATATTAAGGCACTTCTTTGGGACTAAAGTATCTCTGTACATTGCACATATTCTTTATATTTCATACTGTGGACTTGTGCACATTCCTAGGTAAATTTTTTGCATGATCCTTACAAATTGTACAGCTCTTTGAAGACAGATATATTACACATATTTTCTTTTTATATTTATCTTTCTTTTGCAGTATTTGAGTATTGTTTACTGTCACGTTTTCTCGATATGTATTCTTATGCACCAGTATACCAAAGCAAATCCCTTGTATGTGAAAACAAACCTGATTCTGATTCTATTCATCTTACATAATGTATCAATTACAAAAGATATAGAAATGCAGAAATGTATTTTGCTTTATTAAACTGAAAATGTCTTAAAGAATTATGAAAAGAGAGCAAACATCACACCAGAGTCCATTTGTTAGCTGCCGTTACCTCACTATAGGCTTTAATATGGATACTCCTCCTTCCCTCCCCGCTGATCCAAGCACTGCCGTTTAGAAACTGTCCGTTTGAGGGTGCCTGCTGGTCTGGGCTCAAGAAGCTGCCGCCTCTGAAGAGGAAACACACAGAGTCACCACAAAACATGCATGACTCATTCAAATGAACATTATATAACAAGAATCAGGCTGAAATAGGATTTAAACACATGCTAAAAGTATCTAGTGGTCAAATAGATATTGTGTTTTACACTAGATATGGGTCTTTTTACTGAGTTAGCAGATTCAGGGTATCTTATGGAAGTTGGGTCTGAGTCAGACACTAGCATTATGTTCACCTATATAGAAACATTCAATACTTTCTCCAATGTTCCTTCCCTGCTACACTTTCTCATTAAGCCTGATTAGTATAAATGCATTTTAGTTTATTATTTAAGTGTAGCTTTCACAATTTTTCCAGGTCATTCCTGAGAAATAAAGCACATAGAGTTGTGTTACTGAGTTGTGTTCTTACCTGTGTAGGTTCTCATTCCTCCCTGCCTCCACATTAGTGTCTTTGTCCTCTGTCTGGACGCTGTTATCAGCCATTTGTGTTCCAGACGCCTCCTCAGAGGGTCCTGTGGCTACACACATCCTCCAGATACTACTCTCCTATAACGACACATACACACACACAGGGAACGAGGATAAAGGCATCTCTATACTGGGAGGTAGAAAGCAGCTTTATGAGCATATCAACCATCTGGCTGAGCGAGGTGACAGCCAAGGAGAAAGAAAACAGAGGTAAGGTTTTATAGGTGCATGAACTGGGCCAAAGTGTTAGGAGGGTACGCTTATAAAGCAATGTCACGTATGTTTCAGTAGCTCTTAAGGGGCATTGTGCGACCATATCATTAAATTAATCAATTGATATGAATGAATAATGCTTTGGTTGTGTTCTTGAAGTGACAGCATGACTTCATTCACAAACCTCTGTTTGACTGTAAAGGATTTAGTCTCAACATGAAAGCCAGAAGGATATGGCTATGCTATTGTTCCTGTCTGGCAGGTGATTAAGAGTGATTGATGTTCAACCTGGCATTAATTAGCCCCGGAGGAAACACGCCGCTCTATTAAATTACTGTTGAGCTCAGCTTTGGTCAGGATTATACAGCAGCCCTGGCTCGAGTCCATCAGTTGTATACATCGGCCGGCTGCCGTGTCTTCTCTATCACTGGCTGGCAATCTCTGTTGTTGACAGTGAATTTATTAGCAGTACTATAGAAAGAGTCACTTTCTCGGCCCCTCACGTTGGTCCCGACTGAAATATCTCAACACCCGTTGGATGGATTGAGCTTTGAACCTTTAAATTTAGTAAAGACCTTCATGTTTGCCTCAGGATGAAGGAGGATAACTTTGGTGATTCATCTAGCGCCATCATCAGGTCAGGTCAGGTTTATTACGACAAAATACCAATAAAACCAATGACATTCCCATCAGCATGACTCACACTGTGTGTTTTGTGTTAATTTGTGCAAAATGTTAGCAGGCTAACGTGCTAAGCTAAGATGGTTAATACGGAAATAAATGTTCTGATAAATGTCGGCATGTTAACAATGTTATTGTGCACGTTAGCATGCTAATATTAACGAATACACACAGTGTTCTCCGTGAGCATGTGTACTAAGAATATAATGAAAAGTAAAGTCATAAAGTAGCCTTCGTTCAGCCTTCTCTACTGCAGACAAAGCATCCATGTCCTACTGCCCCTCACTACTACACAGTACATATATATACAGTATAGTGCATAAACACAGCATTTCCTCTCGGATGTGTGGATAATAAAAAAAAACTATATTTCTGATTCTGCTTCATCAATTTTGAAACACAATTGTGTTTTAACAATTTTAAAGGAGTGCAATACTAAATCAGTGTAATACACCTTTAAGTATACCTTAAATAGAGATGGGTGCTTTAGTTAGATGCACTGTATGTTGCATTAAGAAGAGGGCACTGTGTGAGTGTGTGAGTGGAACATAAATGAATCTCATTGGTTGGTTGCCCACAGATACACAGCACTAAACTTTTGTGCAGTATCGGTCTAACCTGTGGCTCATTTATGTTTGACAAACAGTCTCACCCCATCTGACATAAGTGGAATTCATGAGGCAAAGCTGCAGAAACGCAACAGCACAACAAACCCGGTCTTTGTCTGAATGTTTGACATTCAGAGCAGCCACAGCTCTCAGTCTACCAACACACCAACACAGGGCATGTGATCATCATTACATTCACACAAGAAACACTCCCCACGGCGTACGTAGCTCTGCGTAAGGGTTACGGGTCATTTCTACATATTATTCTGTCAAGAATGACAATTATTGAATTGTTGACGGCTAAATAATGAATATTAAATCTGACAGCTATTACTGTAAATCACAGTCCATCCTCATCTCACTCATTGTTTTAATGACATCATCACTAGGAGACATGAGTGAGGGTAATGCCACGTTGACACCACATGTGATGGACGGTAGAGACCGTTCACAGGACAATTCAAAGGTGGTAGTATGGCTGCAAAATTGGTCAAGTGAGGGTAGAAAATACTGTACATTGAGAAAATAATACTATATCCATTCAGTTTGGGTGTAATCACATTGAATGATGGATTTGGGCTGATGTGAGGTATTCAGAAGCTCCGTGTCGTATACACTGGAGCTTTGTGAAAAGTTTCCCAGTCATAATTACAACTTGTTTAATGACGTGAAAATGTATTACAACTCCTATATAACATTAACGTGGCATTAGGTCGTGGTCAGACGGGAGATTGAGATCGCTAAAACTTGCAAGGTCACGTGACCAATGCATCAATAGGCTTGTGTTAGGTAGCCTTATGCTAGCTTGTCTACTGGGAAACAGTGAAGACGTGCGTAACACAACCGAACTACAGCAATGGGAAAATGAAGCAAGCTTGTTGATCTACCACATTTCTTTATTCATTCACCTCTAGAAAATTGCACCAAGGAGAGAAACAAACTGAAGACTCCAACCTCCCTTCAAAACATGGCATTTTATCCATTGTAAAGACTAATATATAATAAAATATAACTTCCACTTATCCAAATTTTGAAAACAACATTTAACAATCCCTTTAACATAAACTACTGTTCAATATCTGCTTTACAATCACATATTTCTCTCAGATTCTTTAAAGTGCAGGTCTGTTGCCTGGCAAAAGACTAACCCTAACCCTAACCCTAACCCTTCATTTACCCTTCAGCTCTCTTCGATTCTTTTAACATGCAAGTGATGACTGTAGTGCAAACTCCTGCAGTCGTACCTTGATGCTGAAGGACCTCCTTATGCTCCGTTTATTCTGCAGCTGGTCGTCCGCCCCAGTGCCTCCTTTTTTCTCCACGGCTGACCGCCTGGTTGTCCTCCAGTGTCTGTTCTCTGTATCCCTGTGCTGTGTTTCATCCCCAGTGTCTGTCCTCCAGCCTGGACCCCACGTCCTGCTTCTGTCTGACACTTCCCCAGCATGCCTCTCTTCTGGACAGTCATCATTAGTGTTGGAGTGGCACAGGAGGAGGGACCTGGACAGAGTCAGTGAAAGTCAGAAAGTCAACTTTAAGCATGAAATTACATAAATAGCCAAATACGTGCTGCAGTAAATCAGCTTTAAAGGTACTCAAACGATTATCTCCAGTCATCATGAGGAAAAAGTCAACATGAAGCACTATTCTAGACTGAAATTACATCATAAAGACTGACATCAGCCTGTAGAGAAAGCTACATGCCATTTCTGCCAATTAAAGGGTGCTGGAGCTTCCTGCACAGCCCCAGTTGAAAGCCTCTGAGTGCTCTGGTACCTGGAGAGCATGGCCAGCTTCTTGGTGTGGTGGTTGTGGCTGCTGGGAGGGTTGTTGCTGCTGCTTTTCCCCTGGTCCCTGCGTCTCCTCTCCATCCTCCGAGCAGCCGCTGTGCTGGCTTTCCTCTTCTGGTGGGAGTATCTCTGAGGCATGGCCATCAGTGTGTGTGTGTGTGGGTGCGTCGGGAGCTCGGGAACCAACACACTCCTCCCAGCCGGCCCGAATCCTAATGGAGAGGGACGCTCTGGAGGGCAATTAGAAAATTCAGTTAGGATAGTCTGACTGCATCCGTGTGCGTAAGTGTTCTGAGGAACTGCAGAGGCAATCGTAGAGGCCAGCAGAGATAAAAGCACTTTTCTTCCCATGCTTTGAAATAAAAAGTGTTTTTCCTCAGTCCTCATGACTGCAGCTTAATCAGGCTGCTGTTGACAGAAACACACACACACATAATAACATGCAGTCTGAAATGACTGAAGCACATTTTCATAAACACAAAAACATGAACTGATGAGGTCGTCAGGCTTCATGTTTTAATGTTCACACAATCTATACAATGTAAGAAAGGATCACGCTGTCAGCTGGTCCTGGTCTGTACACTCCATAGTGCTCTATAGGATGACTCTCACATGCATTATACATGCTAGTGCAGAGATTAGCCATGAACACTTAGTAAACAATGCGCAGAGGCTCTTTAAGTGGAATCATTATCGTGCTACACACAGTTCACAGTCTTCTCCGGGTGCATGCGATAAGTTTCGCTTCAGTTTCTTGGCTGGGATCATTTCACGTTGACTGAATACTTTGTGATGCAGCTTTAGTTTCTGGTGATTGGCTGTAAAAGGGTGAACCCTTCCAGTCTTTGTGCTAAGCTTAAGCTAAACAAGTCCAAGCACAGGATCGGACTACGTGACGTCTGCTGAGAAGGACACTGTATCGGATTAAGTGATCAGAAAAGAGAGATGCCAGACTACACATATTATATTATATTAAGTTATATTAATATTAAGTTAAATCATTTAGTCCCATCCTCAGTCACTCAGAATAACAGCCAGCAGGTGCTCTGCAGGTTTACAGATACAGATTTATCTTCAAATAAACAATGAATACAATCAAATATGTTCAAATGTTTAATGCAGGTTGAAGATCCTGATCTTCTACCAGCGGGTCTGACTTCTCTGTTTTTCATTTACTCCACGGGTGAATGTGCTACCAGGCAGTGATGGATATCTGTCAGTTTAGCCGTTAAGCCAGATGTGTGCGGTCTGGTTTTAGAGCTGTTGGCAGGCTCAGATTCAGTCCTGTCAGACTGTGTTGAGGGCTGAGATGCTCTGACGGTCACCATTTTTCTGACTGCTGATTGGCTGAAAAAGAGTGTATGTTACTTAACATGTCATGATACACCTCCCTTACTCTGCAGGCCGGAGTCAGTGTGCAGAAAAGGCTGAGAACCCCTGGACTAAACGTTTGCAGTGTTAGAGTAGATGCAGCATCTCTCTCTGCTATAATGTTATTGTACAAGTAGAAAAGACTCTATCTATGAGTATGTGCATGCATGTAGCTTAAAGACCTGAGCACCCAGTGCAGCTGTTACAGGGATGTGGCAGCTCATACGCTGTCAAATGCCTCTCTGTGCTGTGAAAATTACAGTATGCAGGTGGAATATAACAGACCTCATCAAACACTCAACACTGTACATAATGTTCTGACCACAGGGCAGCAAGTCTTCAGCTCCTTACACTAAAATAAGAAATATATTCAAACATCAAATGATTATTATAATACATAAGGACTTAAGTATACATGAATGGATTGAAGTTCCTGTTATTTATATTGACTGATGGTTACCTGTTAAATATCCAAATGAAAGAATGAATCAGTTTTAACCCGCAGGTCCCAGAGACTGAGTATAGAAGAAAGGCCTTCTTTCCTGGTGAATCAGTGGCTCTGATCCTGGAAACGTGTTAGCAATTATGGAGCATTAGTCTGCTTGTTGGCCAGATAGACAGGAAACAGAGACATGGATCTCTATGCTGGAGGCCTATGTGCCCCATAGACTCCCTCTCTCCCTCGCTCTCTTCTCTGTGTCGAGGCGTTTGCATTCTCCAGCTGGATGTATTCCAGCACAGTGTAACACTTGCAGCAGTGGGACAGGAATCAATCTCAGCTACTGTCTCTAAACTATTCTATCTCATCTGTTATGAAGGAAACAACTGCTATCATAATACAGTTTCCCTGTCCTGTTGATAAAGTTGACTTTTAAATATGTAAATGTTTGACTCTAGCTGAGGAGGGGCACCTCAACATATATCCTAGAGACTAATGCTAATGCTAATGCCAATGCTACACCTGTATGCCCTGCAGTTTCCCACTGAGGGACTAGTAAAGGTTTATCTTATCTTATCTGTTGTTCAGTCTAGTCTCCAGGTTTCTTCTTTGTCTTAATGGGTTTCATCCAGTCTGAACTGGGACAGCTGCTATTTTCCAGCCAGTGAGAGAGACTTTCTATTCTCTTGATGTAATGGCACACAGCAGCAACACTGTTCAGTACGAAAACTTGGACCAAGAGGAAAAATGGGGGGAGGAGGAGAGCGAGGAGCGCGGGTCACGTTGAAAGGTGTGTCTAGGATACACACTGAATAAACAGTGTGTATACACGTGTTTGCATGTCCATGTGTGTGTGTGTGTGTGTGTGTTTTTGCCTCTAGCAGCAGCGAGGCAGGGACTCCAGCCTTACAGAAGCTAATTGAGAGAAAGCAGGGGGGGGGGGGGGGGTTGCACAGCTTAAAAACGGGTGGGTTGTTTGGAAGTTTTTATAGTATGTTAAACGGAGACGGACCACAAGAGCA
>JAVQJL010077618.1:0-10806 GCA_036024295.1 Nannoperca obscura
GACTTCCAAATAAGAGCTTTACATAAAGTGCATAGAACCATGATGGAAAACAACAAGATTTATTACCAAACCTGTAAGGGCTGGTGATGAGTCACAAGTGCTATAGGTAAGTACATCGCTGCCAATGGCAGAAACGAAAACTTGTGCTGTTGTATTCCCGGAACAAATGAGTCTTTAGTCTTTTCTTGAAAGTGGCCAGACAGGTTGTCTCTCTGATGGATGTGGGGAGCTGGTTCCACCACTGGGGAGCCAGACAGGAGAAAAGTCTTGAATGTGAGCGGGCGTCCCTGAGAGAGCGAGCCGCCAGGCGGTTCTCAGAGGCAAACTGTAGTTGGCGGGTGGGGGTGTAAGGCTGGAGGATGGTCTGGATGTAGGTTGGTGCAGTCCTGTTCACCGCTTGGAAGGCCAGTACCAGGGTCTTGAACCTGATACGAGCAGCGATGGGTAGCCAGTGAAGGGAGATGAAGAGAGGAGTATTAGTACAATTAGTACACAAAAAAAGTATCTGATTAGAGTTGCAACTTGTATGCTAACTCTCTCAAAAGGAATGCATTTAATAAAGAGTTAATTCCAATTTTCAGGCTGAAATTTTAATAATTAGTGTCAAAATTCTAAATAAAACATACTAAACTTACTTTAATGTAACTGCTAACTGTTACTGTCATGAACCATTACTTATCAATCTAGAGTGCACAGCCAAGGTATCTAAAGTCTCAACATGTTTTTCTGGCTACCTGAAATGCGGTCATTGATTTCAGGGCTGTCCTGTTAAAAAACAGAGATTCATGTTTTGATCAAATCACCCAAAACCACAAGTTTTAATACCTAAAGGGGAGCTGTGTAAAAAAAACCTGAGCTTTTGTAACCCTTTATCACACTGAATCAAACCAGAAAACTGGTATAATAGCAAGTCTCCAGGGTGCAAAACACATGGTGACAATACAAACTTTCCCCTTGTGACAGTATGAACTCCATGTGCAGGCGTCTTATAGTATGCCCTATGAAGTCACTTCACACGGGCTGACAAATCCTTATGTAATTGTCAAGCAATGTTGTAAACCCAAGGAAAATGGATAGTCCCATCCCCCCATTCTAAAACCCATATGATTGATTAAAAGTGTTTTATTAGTGAGAGTTTATTGTTATAAAACTTGCTGTTACTAACTGTTTTACTGGGCCTGCTGGTAAATGTTAAAGCGGCTTAATCAACCAGAGAGACGCTAATAGTTTACAGAAGATAGAGTGTTTTGTCCTGCTGAGTTACTCTAACCCTTCTTATCCTCACTGAACACACATCACACAACTCTTTCATGGCGTAGATATGACCTGACATTACAGCTATTTTCCCCCCAGTCTGCCCATCAAAAGATTAAGGTATAATGTAACTAATATATTTATAAAATGTAGAGACAAGATACAGGCTGCAGGCTTGTGGAGGCCGACTACAGAAGATGTCTAAATGCTGAATTACAGCTTGTAAACATGTGACTGTTGTCATATGAGGCTGTAATAAAACACTTGTGGTGTTTATAACTTCGGGTTATGGTTATGGTTGCTATTGAATGAAAGCTTTGTATCAGCCCTCTGTGACATATGAAAAGCACTTACAGCATTATGCAGTGATGTTTTCAGAGTGTTTGAGACGTCTGAGAGGTCAGAGACTTTACTTCTATAGAGAAGAATATAATCCTTAAATTAAAATAAATGGAGAAGATTGGAGACAGGGTTATTTTTATATCTGAGTAGTGATGCAATCTTGCTATTAAATGATATACGTGATGGAACCCGGTGATACATTTTCCTGATAATGGAATTAAACTTTGAACTTTGATATGACGTGAAGTGTTTGTGATTTTGCGAGCTTGCTCCAGGACTTTCTTCACCTCTCCTACACTTGGAAACAAAGTTAGCAACCAGTGGCGTGCCCTCGTTCATCCCAAAGCATTTCCTCTTTGGCTAATGCCCTCTCTGCAGCTCAGACAAGCCTGTACACGAGAAGAGAGCAACAACATAAAAAAACTGCAGCATTTACACAGAAGCTCTGCTTGCATGTTTCAACCTTCCCCCCACTCAGCCTTTTGGAGGGAATGCTCAAAAAGTTGGCCAGTGAATCCATTAACTCAATTTGAGAATAACTAACCAAAAGGAACTTGACAAGACTTGTCACAGGAGACCTTGTGATAATCAAAAACATTTTCAAGTGGGTCAATATTGATGTTTGAAAAGCATACCCAAGAGCAGTACCTTATCCAGATCCTTATCCACTTTTCCTCCGTATTTGTGAAATGGCATGACTTTCCATCGCATGTTGTTGAAGGAAAAAGCACGAGCTGGTGTTCTGGTAAGTCGGTACTTCATACACTGACGATATAGTGACCTTTTGTGTTCTGTTATGTAATCACGCCACTTGTCCTTCAACTGACCACCAAGATTTACTGTGAAGGGTGTGAATTTGGAGCCATGGGACCATTAGCATGTGATACATTTCTAAATCCAAACTTAGGTGGACCTCATCCTTTCCATTTCAACCTCAATGTCAACATTATCTGATCTTGTATTTGACCTCATAAGCCTTTGATCCAAGGGTTTGTATTTGTAGTTCAAATGTAATTCAAAATCACATGGGCTATGTCTGAAATCGGCTCCTATTTGCTAAATAGAACATTTACTTTCCACTGTTTTACACAAATGTCAGAATTCTTATGCACTATACAGTGCTGTTGATATTCCCACAATGGAACAAAAAAGGTAGCCTCCATGGCATGTACACTACTTTCAGCTAACAATCCTCCAATGAAGTGTGTTATATTTGATAGATGCAAAAGTTAGTCATGATTGTGTCCAAATTCCCCAACTTACTGCTCAATAAAGAGTAAAAAACACGTCTCTCCAAAACACTTTTCATGAAAGCCTAAAAAAACAGCCTAACCAGGGTCAGTCGTGGATATAAATCCCATATGCAAGACAATGGTTCCATGTTTTTGTAACCTGCCACTAATAAAACTAATAAATAATAACAAAAATTAATAATTATGTAAATTATGTAAATTAATAAAATGAGCTACAAAGCAAGCAAACAACAAAAAATTTATGTTTTCACACTGTCAGTTTCACAATTCATTTTCTTTCAGATAATTCAATGGATTATTAAATGCTTTTTTTAGTAGGGTAGTTTTCTCAACCCATAAATATAACTTTCTCAAACACAGTGGACGATTGTGCGTAATGGCACTATTATTAACATAGCTGTCTTGCTTTCATACAGTATCAAGCAGCTGTGGACAACCAGTACTGTAAAGAATCACTCATTAATTCATAAATACAGACCAATTTAGCAGCATTCCTGTTTTACCCCATTAGTCCACTGAAATTAAATTATTTTCTGGAAGTTTTTACATTCCATAATCAGTTGTAAGCTCTTCTTTATTCGGCCCACTTTGCTATCGTCCAAGGTAAAAGTTACTGCAGCAATTTAGCATTGCACTTAAACATAAAGTTTGGGAACTTGTAAGACACAGAAAAGAAAATTATAAATGGCATTATTGATACAGCGGAGGCCAAGATATCCACACTTTTGGTCTTCGGTGTGGATCAAACTACAAAAATGCTTCCCATGATGCAGCTTTACATCTCTGTGCCTGGTAAATGACTGTGTCTTTCAACACCCCCTACCCACCCACCCGTGTTGGGACGCAGACTGTCCATTAAAGCCGTTGTTTTCAGGGTGATGCCAGAAAACAGCTTTACAAAAGCAAAGCCCAATGTTTAACCAACAGAGCAGCACTCTGTGAGCCCACATTTTTCAGTCAGAACGAATTTGTCTGTTTGTCTCATTAATGCCTCCGCACACTAAAGGATATTAGTGGGGGGGGTTGCATGGTTGCACAAAAGCAGAGCAGAGAGACAGAAAGCTGCCAAAGAGCTCGCTTGTAACATGCAGGACCAAAGATAGAAATCTGCAACTCTGAAACTATGAAAATGGTTTCACTATTTCCCCAGCATAAAATGGTCCATTGTGAGAAATTGCAGTCTCCAAAGGTAGCCTGCAAAAATCCTAGCATTAAAACCATAAGTTTATACAGTCCCATTTTCTACCTTCACAGTGCAATAACACAGAATCCCCAACTTTAAAACCAGTGCATCACCTTACCTTGACGCTATCTGTAATTTTCATTTGAATGTACCTGCTGTATGCAAACCTGCCCTCTAGCATTTTCTAAAATAGGCTTATTCAGCGGGAAACACAGGTTTTCAGTTTAACATGAATTGTTAGTTTTGTACATCAAAAAACAGTAAAAAGGAAAAAAGTTTAAGCTATAAAGTATAGCTGTTTGAATAATCGAAAGTAAAGAATGTGAGGTAATAAAGTATTCAAACTAGTTTCTGCTTTCTACATTTTAGTGCATATACAGAGAGAGACATTGCACTTAAGAGACTGCTAATGTTATTCGTAATTATTTGAATTTCCCAATGAACCACCAAAACAAAAAATGTATTCTTGACATAGAGCGTGCACTTATTATGAATCGCATTCTGTCTGTGGGTCCTCCTCCAATTTTGGTGTGTTTGGGAACACGTACTGTGAAGATGCACACTCAAGGAAACACACCTACCGACCAGAAGCAAATTAGCTGGCTGATTGTGCAGGTTTCCTTCCCACGAGAAGCTCGGAACAAAAACACGACACAAACGTGGAACAATGGGACTAGGAAACGGTTCGTCTGTCATTTTACATCATCAAATCACTGCACGCACCTACGCACGCTAAAAATAATCCTTCACAAAGAGATGGCATACAATATTACTTAGCAAACAGGAAGCACGTTCTATAAACACTAAGACATTTCAGTGACTGAGAGAAACCAAAGGCTATTTAAATACTATGTATTATCAATGGGATCAGGGGCTTCTTTTTTAGTGAAATTTACTACAGAATCAACTATTCATCAGCCTAATGATAATAATTATGAGAAAATTGTATTGTTACCCGTAAGGTCAGAGGTCAGCCCCAGCTACTTAACAGCACTACCTTAGCTGCCTTGCCTATAAGTAGGACACTTTAGGAGGGCAGATGCTTGTGGTCATGTTGAACGCAAGTCACCTGATTGAATAATAGTCTGTTAAACAAACTTGACAGCTCTCTACCCCAGTGTCCACTCACCACACCCCCTCTACATCAACAATCATATGTAATCTAACCAAATAATACGAGAGAGGATGTGAAAGAATTGACCCTGGTGAAATTATTACACAGATCTCCAAAATGTCCCACTGGATTCACTTTAGATTTTACTGCCTGGACATCACTGTGGCCTTTTGTGCAGATAAACATTAACTTTATAGACCACTGAGTAACTGCCATACCTCATGAGTCTAGCTGTTACTTGGAATTTTGCGGTTACTTCTCTATTCAGAGAAGATTCACTACTATTCTGTGTAAACAGTATACACCCATGGTTTTTCTATTTTCTTAGTTGGAGCTTGGTCATTAAAAGTCTGCCCCCCCTGCTTTGCTTTTACAACCTGATCTTTACACTATTTCCTGCAAGCCAACAGTTGCAGAAAAACAATGCTAAATGCAATGCTATAATCTTGTCTAGTACGGCTGTTTGTGTTTGTGTGTGTGTGTGTGTGTGCTATCTGAGAAATATGATAGTAACTGAAACAAACTTGATCGCACCTTCCTGCTGCAAGATAAAAATCTGAAGGCAACAAAGCCAAGAAAAGACTGTGATAACCATGAAGGACACTGAGAACTCATGTAGCTGAAGCTGCTTTCTAAGACCTCTGAAAATATTCTGTCCTTTTTTTTATTAGTCACCAAATGAAACATGTGTTAATGCATCCACAGCAGATACTGTCTTATCTGATGTGGCTCTTCCGGTTGTCTTATCTGGCCTGGGTGAAACTCCGGAAGTCCCCTTGTATCCCAAAGGACTTTTCACATGACGGCCTTCACCGGGTCTCCATTGGGTATCTCCGGACATCTGCGGATGTTTGGCCTTAGACTGCATATACTGACAGTCCAAAGGGACCAATGGGACAACAATTTAGAAAAGATACATCTCTTTAGATTTATGGAAATAGAATCTTGACGTCACTATCAAGTGGGCTGAATTCTTTCACTTCACTTGTTCACTACCAACATGTGAAAACACGAAACTTATACTACTTAAAAGATCTGATCCACATGGCAAAACTCCATCATGTGACCGCTAATGAAAAGTTTTTGGGGGTTTTGATCTACTGTTTTAAAAGCAGAATAAAATAATTAAATATTAACCCAAATAATGTTGTCATGAATTAAGTTACATAATAGGGGAGGATACCATTTTAAAGTCTTTCCCAGGCTCCATTTCATTGAGAGTGACATTGTAAATTGACCCTATAGGTAAGGAGGTCAAGTTTATCCATTGGGTGTTGATACCAGAAAGGCTGAATCAGTGTTACATAAGACTTTGTGTACGTAACATGCTGAGCTGTCCCACTATTCATCTCTGATCTCTGTCCCTAAAAAGACAGCAGATCTGCCTGCGCTCATGAAACCAGCACACAGCTGAGTCAGCTGATTTAAACAGTTCATGCTGTTGCATAAGTCTATAAGAACATTTCCTGTTTATGCTACATTGCATGTTGGTGCTAAAAGAAGCATGTACTATTTTAATATTTATATGAATAGTTTGACATTTTGGGAAATAAATTCATTTCCTTTCTTGCGAAGAGTGAGATGATAAGATGGAGTGTGCAGATGGAGCCAGCAGCTGGTTAGCTTAGCTTAGCAAAAACGGTGGAAAGACGGGGAAACAGAGATCCTGACTCTGTACAAAGATATATCAATTTTGTTTAAACTGGTCTTAGCTGGTTGCTTGGCAACTAGGCCTTGAAAAAACTTGAATGGGTTTTTGGTTAGATGTATGAAATAACGTCTGTGGGCAACACAAGCTTAAGAAATTTAAATTTTTTGCTCTATGACATAAAATGTGTCAGTAAATACCCTGTTGTGAATTTTGAAGCTTTTACAAAAAAAAAAGGTGGTTGCTAACAACCAAGCAAACAATTTTCAGTTCGGGGAGCCTGAAGGTACAGGGAACGTAGTAAACGCACTAGGCGTCCCTTTCCCAGCATCAACTTCTTGTTTAGTCGGCGAGGGCAACTTCCAAGCTGAGTTGAGAGATGCACCGCTCTAAAGTGCTATCCCATTTACCTTAGTTTCAGCAAATACACTTTCAATCAGTACCCCTGCTAGGATTAATACACTACTACCAATAGCACTATAAACACATAGCAGTATAACACTTTATTTATCAATATCATATAATAAGTTTAATCAGAACAGGCAAACAGAAGTAAGTAAATCATAGTGACAAAAAGATTTGTAAAACTGATCTGAATTTATTGAAATAATTGCGATAATACAGTAATTATAAAATTACAATCAAAAACGTACAAAAAACTGTTCTAATAGCATGGTTATTGATTGGTATTATACTATAAACACAACACCATTTCTGGGGCAAAGTGTCACCACTGGTCATCAACAATACCCCAGAAAACCAAAATGTGTTTATATTATTATTATATTATACGTACAGTTAATGGGTTGTTGCCTGAAGGAGTGTCCACTGAACTGTGTTTCATTCCAAAAAGTCTGAGCTGGCTTTTTTGATTTCTATCATATTCCTATTAGAGTCATGGCAGGATGTATAATGGCATAGCTAATTCTTATCTTTATATCCTAAAATCAACTGTATTTCCTTCTAGATATTTCTTTTTTGGCTGTTGTATCAGTTTTTATCAGTTACCATAACTGTCTATTAAAGTAGGTTATAGTAGATATCAGCAGAAGACACCTAATTATAGAGTGGATGTTAAAGACTCACTCAAATGCAAGAGTGCCTTACTAAAAAGAAAAGAAGGATCTCACACACAAAGTGAAAAATGTTGCCCCAAAGATGGCGCTCACACCAAAATAGTGACGTCACAGTTACCCACCGCTACAATGAACAGAAGCACAACCATCTGTAACAAAAGACAGAAGAACATAACCTTGTTGTGTTTACACATAGCCCGTAGATTTCAGAAGGCCCACAAGCTTTCGCTGAATACATATGCTGTGTGATATTTGTCTAACACCTCTTTGAAAGTGTGTCCCAGTTCTATAAACTATACTAACAATCTAAAGTAGACTCTATTAGACACTACTTTTTGCATTTCATATACAAGAAATGCATGTATACAGTACTTACAGAAAATCACAGGTAGCACACATCACAGGACCGCCAGCCTTGTCGTCACACCATATTATGCCTGGACAGTAAATAAAATGTAGTTTTGGAATAGCTATATAACAAAGAAGACTCTGCTAAACAACGGTCATCAGATCCATTACTTTAGTAAAAATAACAATATCACAATTTAAAAGTATACATACCAAAACAAGTAAAAGTCTTGCATTCAAAAAGAGTTCGCAAACGATTCGTTCTATTTGAACGAATCTTTGAAGTGAACAAAACGGATTCCTCCCGCAAAATGATTCGTTTGTTTGAGTCACCGCCTTCCGAACTTTTAGAAACGAAGAACCTAAAGAACTGGCGGATGATGCAATATCTTGTTGTTTTACATGCCATGAATTCTTATCCGCCAACTTACACCACAAGTTAGACCACAAGTTGTACGTTGAGTGATTTTGGAAGTCAATATGCTTTTTCCTTTTCTCACACCTTCTAATGAAAACTAATGCAAAATAGTGTCCAGCTCTGTACTTTGACTGACAGGAATGACAATAAACCATGCTATCTCTGTCTGAGGATCTGTGGCTCTACTTAAACACCAATCAATATATTTGTTCCTTTTGTTTGATCTTTGCTCCTCACAGCTTTGACAAAGAAAACAGAACATATCACCTGAGCAAACATTTGAGCAGTTGAGTTCTAGACATTGACACAGATTATCTTTAAGTGCATATCCTTCCACAACTAATCACCTTATTTTTACTCCACTGCTACTTGTGCCAGATTGATGAACACTATCTCAAACACTCCAAAGAGATCCTTGGGCCACTCCTGGTTCTCGACACGTCAAACAGGTTCTTAGATGTGTGATGACTTTCTTGAGGGACCACCACTGACATATATAACTTTTACCGTCTGCTCAGGCATTCTTTGAAGTTATGCAATTTGCACCCTGGGCATCAAAGACCTCACAGTGCCTCTCACTGAGACTGCAGGCAGATGGATTCTGAACAACATATGTACATGAACATGTACTTTTTGCAGGGAGAAGCAGATACAGTGGCACTGCTTGAGTCCGTTTTTCAGATGATAACAATAAACGACATCAAGAATAAAACCAATCCGGCTGGAGTTTTGAGGCCTGAAATGAATGCAATCAATGGCAGTTTGTGACACAAAAACTTGATATGTGCACTTTTATTCACTAAACCTGCTGAAGTTTGATTGGTCTTCAAAATCCTGAGGCAGAGATCAAAATGAATAGGCAACATTTCTAATTGTGTAGCCACTTGAATTTGAATAATATATGTATCTAAATAGGGCCGCCATAAGCTCACTGATTAGAAAGAAACTCAAGAAAATATCATGGAATATTATAGTGACAGCATCAAAGATAGTCACAGACAATTCAGAAAATGAACTTGATGCTTGATTTTATATGATTTTGTCTTGAAATGATTTTGATTTTGTCTCCACTCCACTTTGACTATTGACTAGTATGCAAGTCTTCTCATTTTGAGTTTTGACTTGAATTACTGTGAATGAAATACTTTCATTTTACTCAGTGAAACGTATGATTTTAAGACTAAACAACGTTATAGCTATTTCATTTGTAATAATAGCTTTATTTATATAGCACTTTAAAAACATTTTTACAAAGTGCTTTCGACAGAAAAAGAAATACATACAAAGAAAAAGACAATGAAAAGACATCACATTATAGCAAGTCTATAAAAATGGGTTTTAAGAAGTGATTTAAAGGAAGTGAGTGATTCTGCAAGTCTTATCTCTTCAGGCGGGTGGTTCCAAAGCCGAGGGGCCCTGATTGCAAAAGCAGGGTCACCCTTAGATTTAAGCCTCTTCTTTGGAATGGCCAGAAGGGCCCCACCCGAGGATCCAAGGCTGCGAACTGGCTCATATGTGGTCAACATTTCTATAGCTTGGGGACAGACCCAGACGTGCCTTACATGTGAAACCTTAAAATCAATTCTAAATGGAACGGGGAGCCACTGGAGAGACACCAGGATTGGGGTGATGTAATGTCTAGTGTAATTAGGCCTCTTACTGTGGTGCAAGTATGCAAGTTCGTTTTTATACAAATTCCTTAAAGTACATATTGGAAACAAGTGAACAAATATATAATCTTTGTCGACTGACATACATTTTTCTTAGGCTATATATACAAAAATAATGCAAAAGTTTGAACACTATGTTTTGTTGAGACACTTTTTGAAGTTTTGTGTTAAACTTACTTTGCAAGCCATAACTTTGCTGCAGCTGTAGTCCTACCTGTAGTCAAACAAATGTGTCTGTATCTCTCTCTCTCTCTCTCTCTCTCTCTCTCTCTCTCTCTCTCTCTCTATATATATATATATATATATATATATATATATATATGAGAGAGAGAGATACACATTTGTGTGTATATATATATATATATATATATACATACATACATATATATACATATATATATACACTACCGTTCAAAAGTTTGGGGTCACATTGAAATGTCCTTATTTTTGAAGGAAAAGCACTGTACTTTTCAATGAAGATGACTTTAAACTAGTCTTAA
>JAVQJL010077629.1:0-21167 GCA_036024295.1 Nannoperca obscura
TGTACGTCAGACTACACTGGCAGAGTGCAGCCAGGGGAAGTCTGTGAACAAAGACAACAACTAACTCATTCATTTGGGTGAGATGCTACTTTGCAAACAATTCACAGGCAAGCTGTTTAAGTTCTCTTTGTAGCAGACGTTCCTTTGTAACTGTTCTTTATGTCGTTGTCTGCTAATTAAGTCTGCATTCATTATGGATATACCAAGCACTCCAGAGACTTTACTCTGCTAATGAAGAGATTCTAATTCAGAAATCATCAGAACTAAGAGATGTTAGAATAAAGTAAAAAGAACCAGTTTGTCATGCATTTATTTTTTCCAACACCACACATTTTGTTTTATCCCCCCCCCAAAAAAAGTATTTTAAACATGATTAATCATGATTAATCACAGCCTATTATTGTGATTAACTTGATTACATTTTCATCGATTGACACCACTAATATATATATAATGTATTTATCTAATACCTATAATCAAGCATAATGTGAAAATAATACATAAGATCTATAGTAAATATAAGATATAAATACAACTGAAGTTACAGGAGCAGTAGCAAACAACCGAATACTACGGTAGCTCAGTATAGTAATACTACAGTAGCATATAGGCTCATTGCTGTGAGTTTCTTAAAGGCACCTAACATGTCTATCCCCATGAAAAGCAAAAGCCAGTGTAATGACAACTCAGTGAAACAGCATGCTTATATATTTTCCTCTGTAAAAACTTCAGAAAATGATTCTCCCCACATGAAAGCAGACCATCTAACGGAGCAAAACATTTATACCACACTCCCCTGTCCAATACCACAACAGTAACATTCCACTCCTCCTCCTCCTCTTCCTCCTGCTTTCATTTTCTCCTCTAGAGGTGGCTTCCCCTGAAAACTAATAAATCCCAGATCGCCCCACAGCCTCTGATCCCAGGAAGACCAACCTCCAGGCTTTTTTTGTTCCAGTTCTTAGAAGTCAGATGTTCTCCCAGAGGAATTTATGTTTTAGTCTGCTTGATTCCTCTTGGTCTGAATTTAAACAATGCTTCTTGCTCTTTCCCCCAAAAATCCACACCACTCCAACTGTTTTATCAGTTGCATTTGGCAGTTATTTCACCTTTTAAGTTCTGTGCATTTGTGGTGTTTAGTTGCAAAGATGTGGATCTTCTATTTTACTGTAAATGACATTGCTTTGTATAAGTGAACATGGGGGTTACCTGTGGGGTTACCCATAAAGAGTCATATGTTGTGAGAAACGTTCAGGTTTTGGTATCACAGTTTTGGTTTTGCTGCAACAGTAATTCTACCATCTCCTTTTTAAAATCAGCCATGAACCTTGCAAGACCAGCGCTGACATAGTCGACCAGTTGGGACTTATATACGAAATGTATTATAAAACACATTCACTGTAAAATAATTCAAAACAACCTCAGCAAATCCTCACATCTGAGAAGCTAGAACCAGCTAATGTTAATTATTTTGCTTAATGAATGACCTAAATGATCAATCATTGTTGTCGTCGTTATTGTCAAAATTGTTGTTTTTTCTGTCAACAACGAATTGATCAACAAAGTAATGGTTTCAGCGCTAGTTGTAACTATATTTAGATCTGCGATGTGATTGTGAACGTCCGTAACCTAGAACAAATAGTGTTTTTAAACATAGCATTGTGCTTGATTCATTTTTGGTATTTTTGATTAAATCTATCAGTTCTCTGACACCAGGTGACGGTCTAGTTAGGTTCACTCTTAGTAACAGAAAGAAAACAAAACACTTTCAACAGGCCTGGTATGGATTAAGTGAATCGGCCTCCCTCTCATCCCTCACCTCATCCCTGTTCACTGGTCCAGTTCAGTCACACCTCCCACTGCTTAGCCTGAGAAACACACACACACACAGCAGCATACACAGATGTTTCTGGGTGTGAGCGTGTATGCGTGGGTGTGTTTGTCTCACATGGTCACCCCTCTAGTGTGTGTTGCTGTTGAACTGCTGAGCTGGAGCTCCTGGTCATCATGTGACCCAGAGCCCTGCGGCTTCACGAGCTCCACAACAACTTCAGGTCAACTCAGCTCACAGTCAGATTTCACCGAGCAGCAGCAACTCAAACAGTTGCAACACAGCTTTTGTTTTTCTACCCATATCTTGCTACAAGGAAAATAAAAATAAGTATTTCTAGTTTCTACTTTAGTAAATCTTTTTTGGGAAAAGGGAGGCGATTTCACCAAAATTCCCTAAAGGTTTGCTTTCTATGATGCAATAAGGGATTTGTAAGATATTTTGAAAGTGAGCAAACTGGAACAGGTGTCTCCTTAAACCTCGAGTCAGTATCTGAATCACTGTGTTGCTGTCTACTGTATTATTATAGTATTACTCATTCCCAGTTATTACTGAAACCTGTTTTGGCTGCCTAATATGTGGTGTGTTTGTTGTTCAAGTGAGAGAAGTTTTGACACTGTGGGGCCCTTCCTTTCGCAAAATCGATCGAAACAGATTGGCATCATTACATGTATGCCGAATGATTTATTACCAGTTCTTGTTAGCAATGTACCCCTGTATTTCCAGATAATAATCACTGGAGTACTTTTATACTGAAGAAAACTTAAAAACATGATCATTGTCAGGGAAGTTCTGCAGTTGTCAGGAGCATCTTTTTTATCAAGAATTTCTAAGCATGATGGATCTTTGTTTGCGATGGACATCGGAGATAAATAGATAGATAGATGGTTGGTGAGCTGGCCAAACCACTATAACTAACTTCCTGTTGCTTATCTAATGCCAGCAGGCACCCTCGGAGCTCCTCTTCAACTCCCCCACACAGCTCTGGTCTTAGCACAAACAGATTTCCTGTGGTTTCCATCCCATTTCATTTTTAACCCTTTCTTCTTTCACAGCTAACTGACCCTTCTTCATTATCTCATTCACCTCCCACAGGTGTCCTCCCTCCCTGCTGCTCGGGGGTTCATGTGTTCGTGAGAGATGAGAAGAGGTATGCTGTGCTGTTCCAGTCGGTGGTTTTGCCATGTCAGTACAACAGCGTGTCCACCCAGACCCCCGTGGTGCAGTGGGTCTACAAATCGTATTGTCGCGACCGCACACGGGATTCGTTCAGCTACCCCGACAACCTGGGTGGGGGCCTGGGAGGAGGTGGGCTGACGGGCGGAACCGGAGGAGCCGGCGGAGGGTACGAGACGGGGATGACGGCGGGCTACCTCGACTGCGCTGACAGCAGCCGCACTGTCCGAACTGTGGCCTCCATCTCCGGCTCCTCAATCACACTGTCGGAGTACTACAAGAACAGAGACATCTCCATCATCAACAGTAAGACTATTCTATAAGACTTTTTTACTACTTGCACCTGTGGTTCTCTGATGTTCATGTTTATTTTCTTTTCAAATCACACTACAGCTGTCTATCCAGGCACATCAAAACACATTTCTTTAGCGCTGTAGATTCAATTTATGCTCACCAGCTTTAGATGGAATTTCAGTTGTGCTGGAGAACTGTTGAAGCCAAATACTGTATAGTGTAGAAGCTGCCGGCCAGACATGATTGGTTTTTTAGCATCGCACATTTCATTCAGTGTATCACAATAAAAAAAGTAATACACAATGGATACAGAAGACATTAAAGAAATAACAGATAAACCCCCAGAGCAGCAAAAAAGAAAAGGCAGCTTCTCTGGTTGTGTTGTAACATTTTGATCCAAACTAATGTTCTTATTTCTTCTGCTGCCAAACCTGGCAAGGGAGGCTTTACTGAAAACTTTTAAAGCTTTCCAAACAATCAGGTTACATAAGAAATAAGTACATGCCCACCATCAACATCAGTTTATTGCCATTTCTACATTTTGACAAGTGAAGAAAATAGTGTGATGGATGTTAGAGAAGGGGAGGTTGATCCTGAGAGAATAAAAAGGACAAAACTTACATTCATCCAATCAGAAATCAGTAGAAACTGCCCAAAATACTGCAGTTAGAATCATCATTGCCAAATGTATTTCATCCTAAAATGGAATACAGATTATGTATAATTTTTATTTATTTTTATTTATGTGTTTTATACATATGACTTTTTGACACATGACCATTGCAGATAAATTGGTATTGGCACATTTGTCGGCTTATAAGTAAGACAAAATTGCCGTTTGCCATAATTTAAAAACTGTGTACAAAGTTTATCTACCAGTGAGCAGTGCATTTTGAAATGCTCAGTACATAACATTACATACATTTTCCTCAGTTCTACATTAACTTACTGTCTCTAACCGTCATGTCACTTATAGATTATCTAAGGGTCACTACTGTGCACAGATGCATGTGTTTCTGTGTGTGCGTGTGATGGTTGAAGACAGAGAGGTAGCCTTGTTTGCAGGCCTCAGATTTATGGAACTCTAACTCTGGCTGAAGAATCGACCGTCTCTTCACAGCCAGGAACACGGACAAAAGAAGCGGTTTTCACGCTGTCCTCTCATTCATCCTGACCTCTTACTCCTTCCCTCTGATGTTCTTCAGTGTCCCGCTTTCCCCCCTCTAGATCCCTCCACATCCCACCGTCCTCACACACACTTGTCTCAGTGTAAGGCGTTTCTTTCACTTTTTCTTTTCTCTTTTTCCATCCCACTTCACCTCCTGTCCTCGAACAGGCCAGTGTAGCAATGTTGTACATGGACAAAACAGTGGAAGCTTTAACTATGTAGCCTTAGAGACGCCCGGTCATCCATACCCATGTAATCCTATTTAGGGTCACAGGGAGGCTGGAGTCTGTCCCAGTATGCACTGGGCGTGGGCGGGGGGTGTTTGGTTAATCACATAGCGAACACAGACAGATCAACAAACCCACTTTGACTATAGTCATTTAATTGTTTAACTGAAAACAAACATTACATGCAGAGTTCGTGCAAAGTCTTAGAAGTTTGGAAAATGTTTCCTTTGAGCAACTGTTTTCAAGTTTAGGAATATGCTTGAATTCGAATAAACTCTTTTTCAACATAATCTGGTGTTTCATCTTCTACTAAATCACTCATGAAAAACAAAAATGTTTGAATATTTGAAATGAAACAATCCCATCGCCATATTTATTTGTTGTCTCCTGCCATTTATAGTAACAATTTAGATGCAATGATAAAGGCTTTGAGTGTCTGGAAATATTTGGTTAAAGTAGCTTGAAAGTCCTTGAGAAGTTCTTCAACTTTACTTTTTTAAAAGCTACATGCATTTGATTTTATTACATGGTAGCTCTAAATTAAAATAATGTAAATTATTTTTGAATAAAAAATGAGGAGGTGTCACTATGTTGAAGGAGAGACTGGTCACAGTGGTGCGGTCTGGTCAGCCTGCCTTTCCTCCCCCCTTCCTTGGCTAACAGGAAAAAGGAAGTGAATTATACAACCTATTTCCTGTCTGCTGTAATTACAGGTCTGACCCCCTTACAATAGAGTCAGCAGCCCAGCATTGTCTTGGGCTAAACTATATTTAAATAGTTTTTCATGACTTTTCAGTAAGCTGTCAGTAATAATAGAAGCACTTACTTGATTTCATAAATGAGATCCAACAAATGACAGTCATGTAATTCCATATAATATACAGCAGACGTTGTCAAAGTTGTTAACAAGCTATAGCTACCTTTAAACCTGGAAAATAAACACACTTGGTTGGTAAGGTCAGGTGACCTAGTGACCATATGTTGTTGCGAGCCATGGCCGAGGCTGCTGGCAGCAAATAAGCATCTCTATTAAAAAAGAAAAATGCAATTTTGGCAAAGATATGCATGATTATACTGCAGAGTGATGGGGCAAGCTGGAAAAATACAATGCGGAGGTAAATGACTTCTCATTGTCACCAGAGGTTAGATATTGCCTCCATGTCTGAAATAAAACCTTGGGGTATGCCAAATATATGCTGAAATGTTCATGCTTTAGTCATAAAATGCACAATTGCTTTGCTTATCTGCCCCACTACAAATGTTTGTGTGGTTTCTGTCTTTCATTGTGTGGGCTAGTGTGGACATTGTGTGTGGAGTTTCGTGTGGTAGAACTTGACTGGCCTACACAGAACCACAACCTCAGCCCCCTTCTACACCTGCCTGAGAGCCAGGTCTCATTGCCCAAAAACAGTGGTCGACCTCACTCATGCTCTTGTGGCTGAACGAGAGCAAATATCTGCAGCCAGAAGAGTGGAGGCTGTTATAGTAACATGTTAATGAGATGTTCACCCAACATATATGGGTGTAATACTTGCCACCTACCTTGATATAGTAGTACCATATAGTGTATCTGTCTTTAAATGACTACAGTATGCAGAAATGAAAACATCAACTCAAAAAATCCACCAATCCACGTTTCAAAAGATGTATGCTGATGGAAGAAAAATTGGCATTTTCATGTTTTTACCATCTAGGGACTCTAGTACATAGAAGAAAATTAAGGAGGATGTATTTAGGAGAATGTTGTATCTCATTTTTAACCCCTGCCTTTTCTTTCTCATGCAGAGGCAGACCTACGCATGGGAGAGGTCCAATGGGGAGACAGTGGAGTTTACATCTGTAAAGTGGTTATATCTGACGATTTAGAGGGACAGAACGAAGCCTCTGTGGAGCTGCTGGTTCTTGGTGAGTTGCCACAATTTACCAACACGCCTATTGTGAAGGAGTTTGGAAACAATGCGTTACTGCCATACTACACACTGCAGCATCTTTTTCTTAGACATCCCACCACACACTTTTATCTCTCTAGGATCTAGGATCTGTCTAGGACTGAAGCCAAGTCTGACCAATTCTTTACTGTAAATTTAATTATTTATAGACAGAAAAACAGATTTACTGTAAATTAAATGTCTCTACAAGCTGCTGTTACATAACTAGGCCTTTTTAAGCTGA
Organism: Nannoperca obscura; assembly: GCA_036024295.1. Taxonomy (NCBI): domain Eukaryota; kingdom Metazoa; phylum Chordata; class Actinopteri; order Centrarchiformes; family Percichthyidae; genus Nannoperca; species Nannoperca obscura. Next base: position 6,869 of record JAVQJL010077629.1, read on the forward strand.
CCTATTCAGCACAATACAGGCTCATTAATGAGCTGGTTTATAACAGGCAGGGGCACTTTTTGGGCATTCTTGCCTAATCGGTAACCATAGCAACTACATTCACTCTGTACTGTACTGTACTGTACTGTATTTTACTTTTTTAAAACAAAGTTTGCAATCTTAATTTACTGCCGTTAAATCTTGTTTGAGTCTTTGACATTTGCACCAATATGCCACTTAAGACTGTGTGTGTGTGTGTGTGTGTGTGTGTGTGTGTGTTTGTCCCATGTTGTAAATGTTTCTGCGATGCGTTGTATCTTTACACTGACAGTGTACTTGTCTGTGTTCACCTACAAATGTTACCATGGCAACGGCTAAGAGCCTATGTGGCTCTTGGTGCTGTAATTCATGCTGAGGCTGAACTTTTGTTTAGCTAGCTCTCAGATACTTATGTGTAAAGACACACAGACCCCCCCCACACACACACAAATACGCAAGCAAGTGCTAGACATTACAGTTTTACAGTTACACTTGAATGCATTCTGAATCCTGTTCAATTCTGGGTACGGCCTTGGGCTGATAACATGTTATATGTAATGATAGGATAAAGTCATGCTACGTGAGTTGCCCTTTGTGGCCTTTAACCCGGCATGAGAGACCCTAAATCTACAAAGTGTATTTCCTGGTCTTGATGTAGCTGATATGGCATGTGAAGCACTTGATGTGTTTCCATAACAACAGTTGGGGCCACCCCGAATGGCTCGGGGGGTCTTTTGTCTTTTGAGCTAGCGGCGTCACAGCAAAGAAGATTTAATGACACGGAGGAGGGACAGCAGAGCACAGTGATACAAAAGATGGAGGGTGACACTATGTGAGACACTCGACTGATGTGGACCTCTGAGAACTCAGTAGCTGATACAAAGAAGAACCCTGCTTCCCTCTGTTCTCCCTGTTTAAGGTGTCATAGCTCAGCAGCTACTTCCAAATGAATGTGCTTTCTGGTGGACAAACTATGTTATTGTGTCTTGAAATTGTCCAACCAACAGTCCAGAAACCCAAAGACTCTTCATTCACTGTCATAAATGATAAAGAAAAATGATCAAAAATTACTGAAACGATTAACGATTATCAAAATAGAAAATTTCTATTTCGATTGATTAATCGACTAATCATTGCAGCTCTACTCTAATTTAATCCCCAATGGGGAATATGAATGAATGAACACAAAAATGGATGAATAAACAAACCATGAACAAAGAACAGGTTATCAAGCAAATGGTGTGTGACCCATCATGACTGAATGAAGGAATGAAATTGTGTGATCCATTCATCCATGAATGAAGTAGTCAAGTATTGAAAGGAAACACAGTGTAATCCATGAATCGGTCAATAGAGCTCTTAATACATCCCTCCTGTAATTTTAGACAGCTTCGTCTATGTCTATGTTATGTGCGTGTCAGAAACAGTTGCTTTCTTTTGTTTTATCAATAAGTGTCATGGTCCATAAACTGTGGGGTGTCCTTTCTGTTTTATTTTGTAGTTTTGGGTCAGTTTCCTGTCTTTGTCTGGTTTCCCTCCCTTTTTGATTTCTGTCACCTGTGTCTTGTTTCTCACCTGTCTCTGTTCCCATCGTTTGTCTTGCCTATTTTGTCTGGTTGCTCCCTTTGTTCTGTCTTGGTTCATTGTTCATGGTGTTCGCATGTTTTGTCTGTGCTTCCCGTGTTCTTCATGTTACCCCTACTCTCGTGTCAATTTCTCTGTGTGCTCGTTGCTGGACTTTGTGTTTGTAAGAAAGTAATCTTCATTAGAGATACTTGTCATTCCATCACCGCCTGCGTCTGCATTTGGGTCCACACCCCGTGTTTCCTGACAATAAGAGATCTAAGTTGGCCTAGAGTAGAGCGATGGATGTATCGAGAACAGCTCTGTAGCTCTCCATGACTCCTGACCTAATTTTGTAATTGAGGGCAAGCAGAAAGAGATGTGCCTGATGGGGAATCATAAAATATTATAGACAGTAGTAGACATTAAAGTAAGTAAAGAACTGGGCCCGGTTCCAAAGCAAAAGGCTCTAAATGCCATTAGAGACACGGGACAGCAGTGTTACAGTGAGTATAGAAGTATACGTGGCCGTGTACAAACACCATCTGCCTGGACAACCATGTAGGGACGTTTCACAAGCAAACCTTCAAAGATATTTGAAAGTAAATCTTGGTAAATCACCAACCTGCAGGCAAATTCATGAGCGAGTGGGAACTCCACAAGTAAACTGCCTTCAACTTCTTAAGTAGGAGGGAGCTGGAAGAAAGATAAATCCAAAATGAGAGGTGCCTTAAATGTAAAAATGCACCTAGTTGTTTGGATTCGTGTGGTGATTCAGTTGCTTCTAAAGAAATGTAATAGGTTTCTTTCTGTTTTCAAATCCAGCAAAGAACATGTTTATCCTTCCAAAAAGATACTGAGTGAGGTATGTGCACAGTCAGCCAGAGTCAGGCCAAGATAGTCGAGCCTGCTCTCTGTTTCTCCAGTCTTCTTTCTCATGCTCTTCTCTCCTCTACTCCTCTCTGCGATGATCACATTATCAACAGTAAAACACCAGCATCTGCTCACATCACACTCACCTTCCGGCTGTTTCACTCTTCCCAAAGCTTCAACTTGCTCACATGGACATATGCACCCAAACAAAGCACATGTTTGAACCAGCTTTTAGCACACAGCCCCTTATCTATCATGTTAATGTTTCATTTAGACATTTGCTGACCTTGTGTGGAGTCCCTTTAACTGTGAAAAGAAAAAAAGAAAAGCAGAGAGAGAGACATAACACCAACAAGATGCCGGGAACAACAATTGACAGGTGGTTTTTAAGGGTTATTTCAGTTTTTCCGGTCTTTCCCCAGAACACATATTTACACATATTTATGTGTTCTGGGGAATCTCGCCCTCCACAAAAGAATTAATATACATAACCATTTTTTCCCATGTTTACGTAATGGTCTGTCTTCACAGGAATATGAACCAAAATTCTAAAATGATGAAGAAAAGATCAGTATAAATCAGAAGAAGTGAAATTAAAATTGATGATTGACTGTCTTATGATTTTAATAAAGATAAAATTATGATTACTTTAACATTCAACAACAACAAACCCCCATCGGTCTTGGCCATTGCTATGCTGTCAAAGCCTCATGGGAGCTGTAGTTAAAGGAATAGTTTGATATTTTGGGAAATCGGCCATCAGTTGGCATCAGGCAACGAGCGGAAAATCCCTCATCCGTCACTGTTTCCAGCCAAGAAATGGTGCGGTGTTCAAATGTAAGTATCCTGTAGTGAATATATGTAATTTATTTCAGGATATCAACAGAAAACCCAGGAACATGTTTCAACATGATGAAAGAACACATTTAGTTACAGAAGCTAACACATAGGTGCCGTGCTACTTCAGCTGTCCTCAGCAACTTTGCCTGAGTTGATAAGCAAGATGATTTGTCAAATTGGAGATAGGTTATAATAAGGAGAAGTAATGGATTTATGGTCTCATCCAGGAGCCACTACTCTCTTCACTGACCAGACAGCAGAGAGACAAAGACAAAGAGACAGTTTTAGGAACAAAATGTTTCTCTACAGTCTGTTTGCTGGCTCTGGACGTGAGGAATGTTCCCACCTGTGGTTTTTGCAGCTCTGCATGTAACATTACTCACAGCTCCTGCCTATTTGTCACAGTATCTTCACAAGAATGATTCATGTTCCAGTCTTCTCACCAGACGGATAACCTTACAGCTTTTAATGTCAGAAATCAGATGATCAACCTGCTTATCAGTTGCTCTGATATGGAGACCAGAATGTCCTCTGATGCATGCTGCTGTTGACCTGCCAGCCCTCTCTTTTATCTATCTTTTCTCATTCTATCTCTGTTTTTGTCTTTTTTCTCTCATCATGCATGCGCCTGCAGCAATAACTTTCTTTGAATCAATCATTCAAATTTATATCAACGCTATCTCCTCTCCTCTCGTCTTCTCTGCTCTGCTCTGTCTCTCCAGGTTTCTCAGGTGTGCCTGAAGATCTCCTGCCAGACTTTGATTTGAAGATTATGCCAGGTAGGGGCATAATGTATTCTCCCCCTCACCTGGTTCCTTTTATTCATACTAACCCCATTTACTCCTCTAACCATGGGCGTAGGGAACATTTGGATGGTGGTGGTGACGGTGGGGTTTTCCCTGGGATGAAATATTTGCATAGAATATAAGAAATTTAGAAGATTGGGCTCTACGTTTGGCACACAAGACTTGATCTAATAAAAAATAGAACCATGTTTAATGGATCCTGTGCTAACTATACTATCTAACCTATTCTCCTCTCACAGGAGTAAATAATGCATCAGGTGTTTGTGATTTAGCTATAATGAAGCTTTGACAGGGTTGAGTTCATAGACGTTTTTAACGGAGTGGACTGATCCGCACCCGTCAGATAATGAGCTGGCCGTCACTCCCTCTAAGATTAGCTTTGCTGGAAAACAGCCATTATGGTCATTATAGTTATTTATGGTTGTGGTTAGCAAGTCATCCCACAGAATTTGGACGCTACCCAGTAAAAACGCAGTGATCTAGAGGGAGGGATGTCACACAGTGAATTCCTGTAATACATGTTTAATTATCACAGAGTTTGTGGGAAGTGATTGATGAATGGATGAATTGTGTGGAAGTAGCTCCCAAAATCGTGTGTGTGTGTGTGTGTGTGTGTGTGTGTGTGTGTGTGTGTGTGTGTGTGTGTGTAATGGTTGCAAATTAGATCACATTACAAGCTAATTTGTTGTCACAGCTAGATTTTCTGTATCTTGCAGAGCAGTATAAACTGTCTCTTTCCTTCCTGTAGCAAAATCAGGTTTCCTGCGTGTGTGTGTGTTTAGAGAGAGAGAGAGAGAGAGAGAGAGAGAGAGAGAGAGAACATCCTTGGCTTTACATTGTTAAAGATTTCCTTATCTGCCCTCTCCTTCCCTTTCCTTTGTCCCTGTAGACAGATCAATGTAGTGTATCTCACTTCAGCACTCTAATACTCCAACACTATGTGGAAAATCATCGTATTTTTTATTGTAACTCATATTCTCAAGTGATTTGTTACGTCCAGAGAAAATAATTTAGTTCCTAGAAAACAGGATAAAGTGAATAAAAACAGACCAATAACAGAATACAACAATCCAGCCTACTCTCCCTTGCTGATGTCCCATAGCTTTGCAGTTTGGAATGATTCCTCACTATGTTGTGTCTCATCCCAACTTCCTGTTTCTACAGGAAATACATTTCAACGAGCCTCCAAGCAGCTTGCATGCTTAGGACTTAGTTCAAATATGTTCTTAATTTGGGTAAAATCGTGGTAATTATTTTGTTTTTCTTCTCTGGTTATCGCAGTCATTTAGTAAATGAGCACACTGAGCCTGTCAGGGATTTCTCTCTTACGTAATGTACAAGCACATGTTAGGACATCTGTTGCTCCCATAGTAAATAGTGCAGCTTGAGGGATTATATGAAGGATAATTAAGAATTAATAATGTTGGGATTGACATTAAACATATTAAAGGTTCCCACAACTAAAGGAAATCATTTTTAATTACTAATTACTTTAAATTAAGTTCACAGCCGTTCAACAGCTGATTGGTTGACTAAATTGTAATTAATTAACTCTTATCAGTTAACTAATCGCTAGTTAACTGTTAAATAATAACAGCCATTTTTAAACCAAACATGAGTATATAGTGATCTGATCAAATCCTATGTTCTGTGTTAATATGTTTGAGTATTTACGTGCAGGATTCTGTGTTTGTGTACTTCCAGAGTGGGTGTTTGTGGCAGCCGTGGCGCTGGGCAGTGTCTTATTCCTGCTGTTGGTCGGGGTTTGTTGGTGTCAGTGTTGTCCTCACTCCTGCTGCTGCTACGTCAGCTGCTGGTGCTGCCCCGACACATGCTGCTGCCCTAGACATCGTGAGTATAAACACACACACACACACACACACACACACAAAGTAAGTGGACAGATTACTGACACTTTTTGAAAGAAGTATGTTTTTCTGGAAAATCTGAATGGAATTATGTGTGGCTTTTGTAGTTTATGAGGCAGGTAAGGGTATAAAGACGGGCACCTCCACCCCTCAACCTGCATACCCTCCATACTTTGTCACTGGTGTCCCGACCATGGTCCCCATCGCTCCCCCCTCTCTGTTGGACAAGATGTCTTCTGTCCCCGCTTCGGATGGCAGCCTACTCACAGCAGGTGAGGTCTTACTCTTTTAGCAAATTAATGTTTTTAGAACTGTTGAAAGACCAAATCAGTGTTTTATGTTTATCCTATTAAATTCATCCAGAGATTTTATTGTGAATTTTGAAAATCTGCCTTCTAATATTTCACTATCTGAGCCTGGAATATTCTACAAGGTAAACTTCATTTGAAAATTGTGTCAGGCATTCAAAAAAGTTTTATGAGGAATGTAATTGTTGCTGTCAGTCCCTGTTTTATATTGCTGTATGTGAATGTAGTAAAGTGATGTGTGCGTTCTAATTTGACTGTGTGTTAACTACTTTGTACAATTTTGACCAGAAACAATAGTAATAGAATAAAATAGTGGAATAGAAAACAAGCAAAACCACCAGTATGGTCTTCAATCCACAATGAACACACACACACACACACACAAAGACAAACAGAAGTTCTCTGTGCTGATGGGTTAAGTGTGTATCTGCAGTGCCGATGCATGCTGTAGGGGTTCCCTACCGCGTGCCTTCCTCTCAGGATCAGGACTCTCTCAGGGTGCTACAGTATGTAGAGAAACAACTGGCTCACTTCAACCCTGCCAGGTCCATCAGCCACCAGTGTAAGCTTCATGAACCCATCCTGTGGATTTACTCTGTCAGGATCTTCTATACCAAGTAGACAATGCATGCTGCACTATGTGTACTGTGTCTTTTTGTCTTTTTATTGTCTTGAGCTTGTCTGGCATGCCTCTCTGCACAAGCATTCTGCGTATTGAATTTCCTGTAGTTCAGATATGTACAGTAGCAGGTGTGCATGCCTACTTACCTGAAAGATTGTATCTCACTTCCTCAGTGTAATCTCTTGCAGACCTCGCCTCTGACTTTCTCCTGCTGTGTCTTTGTTGTATTTCTCTGTGCTTCTTTAAAGAGGAATTTTCAGTTTAATTGTTCTTTGTTCAGAAATTCTTTATTTATCCGTTCCTTCATTTTGACTCGTGCAGCCTGTAGTCTGTCCGAGCTGAGCTCTCTCCATGAGGGAGAACCCGGCTTCCGCCAAACATACCGAAATGTCCAGAAGAATGCTCTGCCCGCCATCCCTGACCACGAGCTTCAGCCTGAACCCCAACGCTACCGCGACAACCGCAGCCCGGAGCCGCAGCGTTACCGTGACAATATCCCTTCACCCCAGCGATATCGCGATGACCCCAACTCGGAGCCCCGTCGCTGCCAGGACGAGCCACTTCCTCCGCGGCGGTACAGCGACGATCCTCCGTCCTCCTCACAGTCACGCAGGCTCGGTCGAAATGAACGGCAACAGAATCACAGCGAGGAAGAAAACCACAAAAGGTGCAGCTACTTGTTTGTGTGCATTTACATGCACTAAAGTGACTGGGTCACATGACACCGGGGAGGGAAAATGGCTAATTGGGCCCAATCTGGACATTGGCACTTATGGGTGTACTCACTTTGGTTGACAGCAGTTCAGACATGAATTGCTGTGTTTTGAGTTACTTTGAGGGGACAGTAAATGTACAAGCTGTACACTGACTACTTTACATTGTATCAAAGTGTCATTTCTTCAGTGCTGTCCCATGAAAAGATATAATTAAATATTTGCAGAAATGTGAGGGGTGTACTCACTTTTGTGAGATACTGTACACACAAACACGTAGCAGTAATCAGATTCCTCTTCTACCCCCGACCTTACATAATTCTACATAATTTTAACTGTTATAGAAGACATTACTTTTTTGGTGTCAGCACAGACAAGGCACAGTTTTCACTGACACTGTAAATGTGTCTGAATTTGACAAATAGTCAAATGTTCAGTGGTGAAACCAACTGTTCCTGCTACTTTTTATTAGTTTCATTTTTAATTGTACTTTGGGTGGAATTCTTTTGAGTCTTTGTCCCGCATAAAAATACTAGAAATCTAGTCACCTGTAAATATCAGCAACAATTGGCATTTTCCAGGAGAAATCTCGCTGTGGAAGTCAAGTTTCTAGAATCCCCTACCTGGAAACCGTGTTTCCTGTAGTACTCCAGTACATAATCAGCTTACTGGACAAAGGCAGCTGTAACCCTTTTACTTAAGTGCATGTAAACGCAGCAACTTATACATTTAAGCACAGATTCTGTGTATCTAAATACACAATACTTTGGATCTTGATGACCTTTTCCCGTGTCACCTCCCTCTCTGTCGGCCCTCTCTTGGCCTCGTGTTGTGTTTTGCAGGTGGAACCCTCGTTCAGAACATCTGCAGAGAAAGACGTACCGCACTGCAGGACGAACCGGCTCACTGGATGAGCTGGAGGAGTTTGCTGCTTCTTACAAGCAGAAAGGAAGCAGAGGAGTTGAGAAAAGAGAAGGAGAAAGGGAAGACTATGAGATGGAGCTCCTGGAGTACAGTCGATATCCTTCCTACCGGGATGGTCCTCCTCAGCATTATCACAATGATGAAAATGAGCTTGGAGACAGCAGCGACCGCGACGATCACCCCAGACGAAGCAAGAAAAACGGACATATGATAAGTCCACTTCCTTCACCCAAAAAGAGGAGGGGCACTTGGGACAGCGAGCGTCCTGCCCCGCCTCCTCCTAGAGTCAGTCCACCATCGACTTCTTCTCAAGAGAAGGACTACGATGGCACGTTCCTCAACAGCCTGCTGGAGCGTAAGGCTAAGTTGCGAGGGGTCAGCCAGGGGAAGTGTGGGGCCCGGGGTGAGGAGGATTCAGACACACCCTCAAAGGGCAGCTCGAAAAAGAGCAGCGGGGAATCCAGTCGGCACTGCAGCCGCTGTCCTAGTAACAGGCCTGAGGGAGGTTCACTGCCTCCTTACTCGGAGACAGAGCGAAGCAGAACTGACAGGCCATTTCCACGACCGCTCCCTGCAAACACTCGCTCCCCTCAACCTCCTGCACAGTCCCTGCCCGGTCACAGAGAGGAACCCAGAGACAAGAACCGCAAAGTGGTGAGTCAGATTTAAACTTTCAGATTGTTGGTGGTGGGATTGCATGGTGCAAACTTTCACATCAACAGTGAATAGAGCTTATGTAGCATCATTCTAGTTAATAAAAGCTAGTTATCGGTGCGTAATTGATGGAAGTGTTTGTTAGAAAAATGTTAACACTAGGCTAACTACAAAGTATTGAACACTCTATGTTGTATTTCCCTGCTTTTAAAGGAGCCTACTAGGGTGTTTCCACCAAAGGGACTTTCCCAGAGGCCCAAGAACCTTTTGAGGAACTCAGGAACTAAACCTGTGTTTCAACAGGAGGAACCAGGGATTAAAATGATTTCCTGTACGATAGCTCCAGGTGGCAAAAAGTCCTGGCGGGGGGCTCAAACATAGACCCAGTGGCAGCTTCAGCTCACAAAAAAGTTCTGGGAGATGGAAGCATCACAATTTGGACAGGGGTTGGGCTTTTCTTGTAATGTTTAGTAACAAACAACATGGTAACTGTTGTTGCTTTCTTGTGTGTGAAAATTGAGTTTCTAAAGATGTCATTTTTTAGTCTTTCGTTAATCTAATTTGCTTCATCTTTACGATTCTTCAGATGCAGTGGAAACTAAAACAGGAATGCACAACAGGGACTTTTAGTTTTCTAGTTTAGTTCCTGAGTTTAATTCTTCTAGTTACAAAGTTCCTGGAACTGTTTGGCCAAAAAAAGCCACATTTGATCCTGTAGACCTCGATGAAGAGAGCCAGGAGAGACTTAGCTCATCAGTCATCATACCTTTAAATGCACACAGAGATCATGATGGAGTCATTTCATTTGTGGTTATTTAAGATATTTTTTTCTTTAACAAATCTGAGCATCTCTATAATGTGTTGTGCTTAGTGCCTATGAAAGAAAGTGACAGACAAGCAGTACAGCAGGCATGTGTTATTGCTGTTTGCGTTGCAGTACTTTTTCTCGACCTTTCCTGGCCCATGACCTCACCTTTAGACCCCAACATTTTCATAAACTGCACTTAGAGGGGTATCATGTGAATTGATTGTGGCACAATATGGGGGAGCTCCAAATGGATTATAGAGAAATGATGATTCAAACTTGTTGCATGTCAATATGTGATCTTCTCCACATGGGGTCCGAGGTCTAAGGTTGAGAAACTTGAGAGACTTGCAGTATAAAAAAGGTTTGTAGGCCTACAGTAAGTGTTGTTGTTGTACCTTTGACAGGTCAGGTTCAGATGCTACCACAGTGAAAACTAGGTAGAATACTATGTTCTGTATCCAACTACCCCCCTAACAATCATAACTGGTTGTCTCCTCCCTGACAAACCTGGGGCAAAAAGGTATTCAACATCAAAGACATCCTGTACAAGATGAAATGATACACCAGCACTTCAGTCAAATCTTTAAATCATTTGAACAGAAGTTGAAATGCAGTTTGTCCCAGGTTCTGCTTCACCATAATAATCCCGTTTGGCTAATATTTACTATCTCTTCATCTCATTCTACTGAAAAAGAAGTTCTCATTTTGGTGTAAACTCTGCTCTTGTTTTAATCACTTACATTTTTTCATCAGCACCAGAGCACTCTTCTCAGCCGGGATTCCCTCATCGTCTGATAGATGAAAGCCGGACACAGACTGAGCACTTGGAGCAGACTCTGTGGGAGCTGCGTGTCAGCTGATGAAAGCTGGGACGAAGTGACTTTAAGTTTGGATTGTAAGAATATGCAAAGTGAAGGAAAGCTGGCTGAAGAAATGGCCAACAGACACACTTTTACCACCGAGACTGTTACTGGGGTTTCTGCCAGTGACGTCGCTGAATGCTGCAGTCATCGCTGTTCAGTTTCTGTCACCGGTTGCCTCATATATACATCTCAGGACTAACACTGAACTAATGTGGGCTGGGTGTATGACCTGGACTGCCCCCCCCCCAGCAGGACACTGTTCGTCTCCTCTCGTCCCTTTAGAAAAGCCTCTGAGGCGTAGAGACTGGATTTACGCTTCCAGCACAATGAGCGCATTCATTTCCACTTGATGAGATGTCTGCATTAAATAAGCACAGTTGTAGAATACAAGGTATATGACAACACCATTGTTGTAAAGGACGTATTGTAGCTTCAGTTGTTTGACAGTACACATACTGTGTCATTCAGTAACACATTCAGGGACTAAAGCACCTAATTCAGACGGCATTTGCAAGGAGATTTTCATATTAACTAAAGCTGGAAGTAGTGACTAACATTGACTAATCATGGAAAAGGACAGTAATTCTTAAAGCTGAATTTAGCACAATTTTTATAATGACAATGTATCAGAAATGTGTGTTGAAGTGTCTTTCAGCTCATTGTTTAGTTTTTTTGTTGCCTGCAACTTTACAGTTGTGGTTCACTCTCAATGCTCTCATCAACCCTGTTTCAGCAGCAGCAGGCAGCTGCTTTTATTATTTTTTTTAAAATGCTCTTAAAACCCAACTGCACACTACCTGCTCAGCACCAAACGACAGACAGACACAGTTAGTGACTATCTGGTGAACGTTGGAGAACGTTAAGCAGCCAGGTATTTCCCCCAGGAGTAGCTCAGAGACCAAAACACAGCTGAAATTAAAGTGAATATTGGACTTACAGTTTTCAGGAGTACACAGACACGAGTTGAAATGAATAATAATGTTGCTCTGTATCTGCTGGATGTCTAAATAAGAAAATGTTTTCTAAAACTTTCACAATAACAACATTTTAAAGGGTGATAATATGTGTTTACAGCTTTTTCTACTGCCCCCATGTGGCCAAAACATCTATTAATGTTGCTTTAAATAACATACACTAATATAGCAGAATATGCTAGAATTAGCTGGATAATATACGGTTCAATGCCAAGTAGCAACATTTATGAGCTAGAACAAGTGTAGTCTTGATATGATTTTTATTAGTATATATTTTAAATGTTTTGTTTCCACCCTGTATGTCAGTGGAGCTTTTTGTCTTCTATTAAAACATGTTAGTTTGCACAAAGTAATTATTTTCTCCAAGGGACTAAAACCTCATGAAACTATATTTTTTGTAAACATTTAAGATATTGAAATGCTTTTTAAAAGACTTTTGTACTACAATATATGTAAAATCAACCTATTTATGTGTGTTTTTTTTGTTTGTAAATTCATGTTTGTCAAAGCTTTCCAGTGTGACTGTGTACATAAGATGAAGTGTCTTTGATTTGAGAACTGTAATTCAGCCTTTTCTTATCGCTGCTGAGTCAACAGCTAAACCAACCCTTGTTATCTGTGGTCTCACACACACTTGCCCACACGCACATATACAGAACACACATTAGACTATGTCAGTCATATTACTCATTTTGTTCTAACATTACAACATGCAGTATTTCATTATTCCCACCTCCACATTGGCTCTAAAATAAAGTCAGTGTTTAGTTTTCTTCCTTTTGTGTTTTCTACTGTCTGGTACTGACAACTGAGTGTGTGTGTGTGTGTGTGAGAGAGAGAGAGATGACTCTTTACTTTTCTGACAATGTGTAATTAAGTATGACTCATGTCTTTGTTCATTGTTGTAATGACAGACTGCCTGTCTTTACTATACAGCTGTGTCAAAACTCACATATCAGTTCTGCCAGCTCAACCACAGATATCTGCATCGCTGTTTTGTCATCTACATAAATCATTTGTTACAACATTTTGTGGCCATGAAGTATCTATTTATTAAACTGGATTAAACTAAAAGATCCAGTTTGGCACAACACAAACACAAAGACCAAAAGTGTTCACCTCTCCATCTTCTGGGTAAGTATAAGCTAAGAAATAACTGCTCAACTGCTCAGCTTCAAGAAGTTATGTTGACTTGTTTTTCAACTACTGTGCATAAAGAGGTGTTGCACACTTAAGCATATTTTTTGAGCCGTAAACAAAATGACTGACGAAACACGTCAATGCTGGTGATAATATTGATATTTCTTAACAAATAAAATGTGGCATTTGTTGGGTTGAAAATGACTCAACACGCCATCTACTGTTTTACATCAGACCTGAACCTTTCAAGGCCCATGCTGACAGAGTCAACAAGTTGGGACGTATCTTCATCATGAAATGTATTTAAAAGAAGACTCCATGTAACAAGCACTTAAAGTACAAAATAAATGTAGTAGTTTGTTACAGCCCATCGACTTTTCATGAGCAAAGAAAATAAATCATGTGCGGTTTTACTTTTAATTTGAGTACTTTCATTTTGTGGTTTTATGTTAAAGATTTGAATACTTCCATCACTACAAGGAAAGTAAGAAAATAAAACACTGCAAGATTAAATATTTTTGTAACGCACACAGGGAGAAAATCACTCTTCTTTTGGGCCTTGTTTTATGTGAGAGTTGTGTGTGAACTCATACTGTATGTTTGTGATGGCTTAGGACGGTGACCACTTACAGCTCGAGAGCATGTCAAGAATGTTGTTAAGCAACTCCCTCTCGGGCTTTACAGAGCAGGGAAATGTGACATCACCACACATACACAACATAGAGTAAAAGTTCGTTTGTGTTTTTGGATGTGCTCCCCTCACTGGTTTGAAATAAACGAGGCTCACCTGGAAAAATCAGAATTTAGCAAACTTTGAATCAAACTCTCATGACATTTGGTGGGTTGTTGGATCACTGTCAGTCAAACCACACCCACACAGTCCTGAAGCAGATCAGCTAAGTTTAGGGTCAAACTCTTAATATATAAGACCTAATTATGTTACTTACTTAGTCATACATATTTATATGTATTTATGTTATAGAGAAATGCTTAAGAAGAACTCAAATTTACAGAAGCTTACATTGTGGTGGAAAGTAATACTCAGGTGTATTAGTAGCAATATTACAGTAATATCCTTAAAGTTCCAACATTAACATTCAGAATTACCCATTTGAAGAATATACACTGCTCAAAAGAATTAAAGGAACACTTTGAAAACACATCAGATCTCAATGGGGAATAAAATCATGCTGGATATCTATACTGATATGGGCTGGGTAATGTGTAAGAACAAAAGGATGCCACATCGGTTGATGGAAATTAAAATGATCAACCTACAGAGGGCTGAATTTAAAGACACTGTTAAAATCAAAGTGGTAAAATGA
>JAVQJL010077641.1:0-26918 GCA_036024295.1 Nannoperca obscura
GTAAGAGATGAATCACAAGTGCTGTGAGTAAGAACATCGCTGCCAATGGCAGAATCCAAAAGAGCATCACATCTAACAACAGAGGATCTTTGTTCATCATCAAATACAAGACATTCAAAACTATAACTTACTATAATATCGTACAATATGCTGTACTTTATAGAAACAGTAGCAGTTAGTTCCCTGAAGTATCTAGAAATGCTTTAAATCCTCCTTAGATTGTCAGTATAAAGTGATCCTCTGTTAGACTGGGGGATTATGGTGGAAATAAATAGTAATATACTGATTTCCACTGTTAGACAAATGTATGATATATACATGATGATATGATCATATCGACATGATACAATTTTACTACGAGTCAATAAACAATATCAAACAGGTGCATAGACAAGATGTTGGAAATACTGCGGCCATGACTCCAGTAGTTCCAGTGGAGTCCCTGCAGAGTGTTACAACGATGCCGCACAGCGACTTTATGTTAAATGCTCAATAGTAGGACTGAAACTCTCTGATTGACAGGTCTTTTACTACAGAGACTATTGAGACGAGTTATTATTGTTCTCTGATTCTTGTAAACATTAATGATGCTGGTAAACATAGTAAAAGACCAGTGATTTCTCTTTACAATACAACAGTATTCTTTACATTGTTATATATATATGTAGCGTGACACAATCTGTGCACACACACACACACACACACACACACACTCGGGCCTAAGAAATCAAACAAACTGAGTCACCAGTGTGGAGTGTACGGTGTGTGCAGGGCCTGCTGGTTATACAGATGACTAACACCCCCCACGTCTCCAGAACAGACACATTCACCTGCACCACTAAAGTGTGAGTGTGTGTGTGTGTGTGTGTGTGTGTGTTTGTGTTTCTGTGCATGAGTCCGGCGTTGCCTGACAGCAGGCTTATTCTGTCCACTGTGTAGCTTAACCTGGCGGAGCACATGGTGCTTAAGCGGCAGATTACTGGCTGTGAGCACACATGCAACAGGAAGAGCAGGAATATGAGGAGGCCACTAATACAACCCCCCCCCCACGTACTGTCCTCTACAGAGCCGCTCGGGGAGGAAACACCATCTAATCTGGCTCTCAGGCTAAGTGGCTTTAGGGGTACAAGCGGTCCAGCTAACAGCAGCAGGTCCTCCAACGTGAAGGCAGGAGGAGGCTCCTCCCACCGATGGTGACGTCTGCTGTCTCACAGCGAGCTGCAGGAGTCAGTCAGAAAACCTGGAAGTGAGTTTTTGTACTTCCTGTTCCCTGGAAGCCAGTGGGTTTCATGAAATAAGTTCTGTGGTTTACACAAGCTGAAGAGATTTTCACGTTTTGTTCTTCGACATTAAATCCATCAGTAAATGCTCCACTCGTGAGTTTTGAAGCTTTTACGTGTCTAAAAAAGGAGGTTGCTAACAAGTGTCCAAACTATTTTTTGAGGGTGAGATGAGAAGATCGATATCAGACTCACGTCTGCGTCATGATGTGTAAAGCAGAATGAAACAGCTCATTAATCATTAACATGATTAAGTATCTAGTTTGTTGAATCTCTATTGACGACCCAAAATAAGAAATACAAATGAACTTACATTAGTAATAATGTTTAGAGTAAAGTAACATTTTGCTATGATGGTTGGTTGGTACATTGAGGGGTTAAACAAGTCCGTGACCTGCAGCGGAGTAAAAAAAGGTTAAACTGCTCTTTAGGAATTGGATGCTGAGCACCAGTGTGTTGAGCAGTGGCCTACCTCAGTGAGAGGTTTTGGCTGGCGCTCCAATGCAAACTGGTGGTGGCAGAGTTCACAGTGGCTGCTGTTGGAGGCGGTGAGCCAGTGCTCCAGGCAGGCCCGGTGCACCATGGCCAGGCTCCCAGAGCACTCGCAGGGGGACAGCAGCTCCCCGGAGGCCCTGCCTTCGTGGCAGATCCTACAGAAGGGCTCCTCGCTGCTCAGACTGGCACACAGGAGACAACACGTCACGGCTTGTGTGAGGATGTCGCTGGAAACATTTACCTGACTACTTCTAAGAGACATTTTCAAGCCGAACAGAAACACTCAGGGCCCCCTGATTGATAAGACACTGTATCAGGGGCCCAGATGGTGAGAGATTTCCCCGACCCTCACTGGATTCAGCTCTAGTAAAGTTACACCTGCCCACCACACAGCTCTACATGAGAGGTCCGTATGAGTGTTGCATGCTGTTACCTGTCAGTGACAACTGCACAGTCCTCAGTGGGCGTGTCTTCTGGGTGGCAGCTGTGGAGTTCCTCCTCCGGCCCGTGTTCAGGCACTAACTTGCCCTCCCCTGCAGGGCTGGGGACCCGTGGGCCCGGGGGTTTCTCTGCTGTCATGTCTGCTGTACAAGGGGCCATTCACTCACGTCAGGAGCATCTCATCTGTTAGAGCCCGGCCTCAGCAAAGTGGAGAGCGAGCAGCTCCGATGTGGAGAGATCACTCATGACCTTGTAAAAAGAGAGAGGTGAGGTTCAGGGTGGAGCGGCGCTACAAGCTCCTTCATCTGATATGTTGTAGAGGCAGAAAGCTTTGTGGTGACATTCAACTGCAAGACGTGACAATGCTCATTATCAAAGCCAGCTACTTGAACGTGAGAGTAATTACCCTTTATATATAGCTGAAAACGACATGACACACTTATCAAATGAATATTTCAACATTTGGGGAACAGCCTCATTTCTAGCATCTGTTGCTAACACGTTAGCCACAACAACTTTATAGGAGGATAATATGTCAGTGTTGTGCTAACAGCTTGTTCAGCTGCTGTCTCCAAGTGTCCGAACTAATTGATTAATGCAGCTTTAAAAGTCAAGAAACAACCTGTGCAGTGTGTGAGTACGCTTCACTGCAGCTGTATTATCCAGGATTTTCATTTCTGGAAAATCCTTGAAATAGAATTCAATATTTCTACTGCATTGGCAGAAATAACTTGATAAAACATGTTGTCAGTGTAGATGTGACCTGTAAATGTTCTGCGAGGTGACACACTGGACTCTTTTCACTACTATATCGTTGTTAACCTGTTGACTCAGGTCAATACACAACTTACCTGGTTTGAAATAAAGTAAACAACATCAAACTCTGTCCACGACAAGCTGCTCTTCATCACAAACAAACACATGACACACAACAACAAGATCCAATCACACATGCAAAGGGGCTAATGACGGCTTATCCAGGAGGCTTCAAACAACCCGTTGTAAAGTAACAAATCAACTCCTACCAGCAGTCTTCCCAGCAGCTCGGTAACACACTCTTTCTGTGATGGCAGTGAAAAGCAGCCCTGTCCCTCGGTGTTGCTCAGACGGTGTGTGAGTGGAAGCCTCTCCTCCTGAAGCCTCCAGCAGATTAGTGTGGTTGAAGGATGGCGGTGAGAAGAGTGAAGGATTAGACGGAGAGGAAAGTAAAGGCCTGGCCAGACAAATAGAAATCCCATCAGAGTGAGTTGCACCAAGCAGGAGCACCACCTCATCATGCCCCCCCCCCCCCCCCCCTTAATCCTGTTAGGGGGCAACCAGGCAGGCAGTGGAGCAAGCCCTTCACTGGCCTCCCAGCTCCTATGGTAATGTGTGCTGCTGGAGTCTGAACTGTGTCCACAGATGGAGAAGGACAGGGTTACAATATGTCTGCTGGTGGCAGAGGTCTTCATTCTTTGATGTATACTCCACTCTTGAGATGGAAATCTGATGGCAAGTTTGACAAACAGTAAAAAAACATAAATGTCCCCTTTCCTGCTTGTAGGAGAAGCAGCTTGAAAACAAAACCTGAACTTGATATTTTTTACAATGTTTTTACATTTTTTCTTCATCTCACTCTTTTTCAGTGACAGCTAAACTGAACTAAAACTGTCACTGATAAAGAGTGAAAATGCAAGTTTCCCCTACAAAAAACTGGACTGCCAGTAATTACAGTGAAACTACAGACAATGTTTAACTGGTACACGTCTTTACCTGATGGACTCAATTCATGCACAACATGTCAGCTAAACATGCAAACATGTAAAAATGATCTGTTTTACTAACGCGATGAGTAGATTTTTCTCCTCAACATGCCAAAAAGAATATTATACAGAGTTCACTGTACATATTAATTGTATTTAGGGTTCCCTTCTTTATCTTTTTGTTTCACCATTCTGTAATCATGTGACCTGTCAGGTGACCCCTTGTAAGGTGTGTCTCTTAACATGCTGTGTGTATAAAAAGCAGAAATGACGAGGGGTGTGGTGGTGCGCAGAAGTCCCACTTTGATTTAGGAGTCACGGTTCGGGATTGTTCCCAAACAACCGATTTAAAGGACGGTGACCGGTCTTCTTCTAACCTCAGCTCATGCTGCAAACCTCTAAAGGTTTGCATTTGGCAGCTGCGTGCACCGAACCAGGACCCCGATCCACGATGGTTTGCATACTGCAACCAGAAACAGGTTTCTCATCCGATCATGCTGTGGGGATAAAGGAACTGTTTTCAGTGGCTGTGTCTCTGAACTTTGACCATTATTTCATGGAACATCTTCCAGAAATGAAAACTTACACCACTGATGCACTCACAGCAAGTCTTCCTTCACAGAGCAACCCTGAATTATGATAGAAATGTGAACATGTTTGTAACATCTGCAGCTATAGGACACGGTTGCTACGCGTTACTGAAGCTCTTCTTTGAGGTTTAGAGAGAGCAGTGCTGTGATCACGCTTCACTGCCTGCTACTAACACATTGTCTGGAACCTATTGAAGTCTTGCTCTGTCTTGTCCTGCTGATGACAACAGTCTGGAGCAAACAGAGACAGTCAATACACCTCCAGCAGAGCATTACAGAGGAGTCCACACAGACTTCTACGTCGATTAAAATACAATTTGTGATGCAGAATCATTCTGAATAATGTTTTATGACTAAACTAAAACATGAGTGTGGAGCAGAATTGGGGCCAAGCTTGTCTTCTAAAGGGAAGCCCTTCCATTCATATTTATAGTCTGTTCTCACTTTCTTTGTCTTTCTACACGAAAGCTCAGATAAAACGTCCTGCTGAAAAATAAGAGAGGGATTTCTCTGACTGGCAGAGCACCAGTCCCTCTCTTTCTCGCTCTCCCTCTAATCCCGTCTGTTATTCATCCCCTGGCGGCTGCTGACAAAGCCGAGAGGGGACGCACATCATTGGGAATTCCTTCATGAACAGACTGAGAGGGTGAATAATTCCTTCGACAGCGGTGGGATAGAAACGCACAGAGCCTCCAGTAAGTGCTGGATAAAAACATATGTACACAGGGCCCCATGACGCCACTCTGCAGAAAAGCCACTTCCTGTCCCCTCTGTGGCGACGCATGGTGCAGGCCCGTCGGGCACTGCAGGTCTAGGTCTGCAGGTCTGGGTCGGCTGATGTTGTGTCTGGGCTTTAGTCAAGATCTATTTGCGATGGGTGGAAGCTTCATCCCCCTCCTCCGTTTGCATTGTGTTAGATGGGACTGGGCCCCCTTTAATCCTTCTCAGGGCGGGAGCGAGGGGCCACTCTCCAGTCTATCGATCCCTTGCTTCATCTGGTCCCATAACAGCTATTAAAAGATGTTAATCCAGCGTGTGCCTCAGTCTGGATCGATAGAAGACAAAAGCACTGTAGGAGGCTGTCTGGAAATGAACTTACACGTGCTTTACGCGTTACCTGTACGCCATCATCATAAATATCCTGCAGCGCCTGCTCGTCTGAGACACAAGTATCAAACTTAACATGAGCAAAAATAAGGTGCAAAGCTCAGTATGCTTCGAGTAAAGCAGTTTGTACAACGTGTCGTGCGACCGCTTCTAAAAAAACGTGAATTAAGTGCATGTCCATCAACTGGGTTGGAGCGAATGTTGTTAACAGCAGCTTCACAAACAAACCAAAAAAAAGACAGGCAGGGGGTGCTGTAAGGTCCAAGGTCAGCTTTTATACCGTCAGAGTCCGTCTGAATGTGAGTTTGAAACTGGAATATATTAGTGGAGTCGTTTACAGAAGGCATAATGCATAAAGATCCCAGGTGAGGTCATAAAATGGCATACAGCAGACGGGTTAAAAACACTAATCTACTGGTTATTTTTACGTATTTTTGTAACATAGAACAAAGAATCAAACCTGTATAGCTTCCAACCCCACAAACGCATGCACACTCACTGATTGTCAGATTGTCTCTTTCAAAAAGTTACAAACACAGTCGTATTAAACTTCTGCCGTCAAAAATGGGGTTTCACAGTAAGTATATAAAGTGTTACATGTGAGTTAAAACACATTTTTATACTTGTGTTCATGTCATAAATAGAAAGTGCCAGAGACTCAGACGGGGTTTGCCAGGACTGTTAGAAGTCAGGACACTGAGTGTTTTATCTGGAGGGGACATGACGATTTGATGCTCGCAGACCTTTCAAGGGTCTTTTTTTAAAACACAGATAAGTGGCTATTGGCAAGTGGCTGGAAGGGAGCAGTCAAAACAAGCCCTGGAACAGAAAACCTCAGCAGACACCAGGCTGAATATCTGGAATGCCCTATTTTCAACCAGCACAAACCTTACTTCTAAAAGATTTTTGTATCCTGACTCGAACTTCTCGATGTATTTGTACTCAACAGTGTCCAGTGTGTGTTGTCCAGAATCAGTGAACAGTAAGTGTGCTCCTCTGTACTGGTCATCATTTAAAATATGCCTCTCCATTAAAGGAAGAGCCCATTGGCTTTCAGAGGACTAATCTGTGAAGAATGCTCTATCGCTCAGCACTATCAGCAGGTCCTCCAGCAGAGGGGATGTCTCCCGGTTTTAAAATGGATCCTGAAGACAAGAGAGAAGAGAGCCCGCCAAGTGACTCATGTCAAGTGGTCGTCCTTATCTATGAAAGATGGGATGGCTCTCTTGCAATGGCTCCACTGCTCTCAAGGCAGCACAGGCAGAGCTGGCAAACAGTCGGTCAGAGAAGAAGTCTACTGGGAGGACAGGTGCTCTGCTTTTTAAAGAACTTAGTGTAACACACATCATGTCCTCTGCAGGGGGATTTAAGTCAGTTGTGTCAGCAAGTCCAACAGGGTAGGAACTCAAGAGGAGTCCAGAGCACAGGCCACCATGACTGAGTGGACGCTGCTCAAACGTCTCCTGGATGCCGTTCACCAGCACTCCACCATGATCGGTCGCCTGTGGCTCACCGTCATGGTCATCTTCCGGCTGCTCATTGTCGCCGTGGCGACGGAGGACGTGTATACCGATGAGCAGGAGATGTTCGTGTGCAACACTCTGCAGCCGGGATGTTCCACCGTCTGCTACGACGCATTCGCGCCCCTTTCCCAACCTCGTTTCTGGGTCTTCCACATCATCAGCGTCTCGACACCGTCCCTCTGCTTCATCATCTACACGTGGCACAACCTGTCCAAGCTGCCTCACAACACCACGCAGAGGCAGGGGCAAGGACCCGGGGAGATCCCGGGGCAGGCGAGCCCAGATGTGGGGCAAGGCGGCGGACGAGAAGTGTATGATCAGAGCTGTGACTCGGACAGCTGCTCCATCCGCTCCCACAAGCATCTGGGTCACAGCCTGGCAAATGTGCTGGAGGGCACCGCCGCCCAGAGCCTCAAGAAGGGAGACCCCAACAACATACTGTCCTTGAGCCACGCCCAAGCTTGCACCTTGGGGGAGGCGAGTGCAGAGGGTCACGTGGTCTCTGGAGGGGTTCTGTCTAAATGTTACGTCTTACATGTGTGTTTACGGGCTGTTCTGGAGGTGGGCTTTGTCCTGGCCCAGTGGAAGCTGTTTGGCTTCCAGGTGCCTGTCCACTTCCTTTGTACCTCGGCCCCCTGCAGCCAGCCAGTGGACTGCTACGTCTCCAGGCCCACTGAAAAGACCATCTTCCTGCTTTTCATGTTTTGCGTGGGCGTTTTCTGTATCCTGCTCAACCTGCTGGAGCTCAACCACCTGGGCTGGAAGAAGATCCGGCAGGCCGTGAAGCTGAGGGAGAGGGCGTCCTGGGGAGGTTGTCCAGGTATGAAGGGGGGCTATGAAACCTTCCCTCCAGACAGCCCCTCTCTCACCTCTTTTTTAGGCTTCAGGGAGGTGACCAGCACCACCTCCTTGCCCACGTTGGACCTGGTGGTGGGTCACCAGCCTGACTGGACCTGTGCTGTGAACTGTGGCAGGATAAGGGAGCCTGAGGAGGTCAGAGAGACCAGATCGGAGCAACAACAGAGACTGGACTCCCATAAAGGAGAGAGGCAGCCTCTGAAGAGTAAGAGGGAGATCAGAGGGTCCAAGCAGAGGAGTGCTGAGGTCTGGATATAATGATGTAATGATCCATGGATCTCTCTCTGGAATTTGAAGGGTCCCCGGCAAGATTAGTAGTTTTTAAATGATTGATTCACCAAAATTACAAAGATACATATATATTTTTTACCTACCTTTGTCCTTAAATGAAGCCGTGCAGCTTGTTTGGAGATCTCTACCTCCATCGAAATACAGTGGAGGAGAATGAGCTCTCATTTGTGACGTTAACAGCACAGAGATGTTTCATAAATAGAAACCAACTAATATATCTTTCAAAATTAGGCTGGGAAATATACGCTACTTGTGAATTATTATGAATAATCTTCAATTTACTGAGGTTTGAAAACCTGGACACGTAAAAACCAAAACAGAAATAATGACATTTAGTTGCCAGATTTTAGAGGCTCAGAGCTGAAACCAGTGGTCTAATCCTTCATGTTCAGTTTTTAGTGTTTTGATTCAACTTTATCAACAAAAACTGTAAGTTAGATCTTCATGAAGGTGAGATTTATCAGTTTTAGTTAGGTCTACTTAATAAATAGCAACTGAGTGTATGTTTTTGTAATTTGGGTGAACTGACCTTTTATTTCACCAAACACTAGACTAAAAATCCTCTCGGTTAAAGAACTTATATCTACCACTCTGATTGGAGTCAAGTTACATCATTTACAACGAACACTTCACACGCAGAACCTCTGGGACAAAATCTGAACTTAAAGCAACACTATGTTGAAAACTTAAACTGAACGGAGACTCCACAATGTTACTGGTTTCTATGTCGACGCTGGGTTAGTCTTAACGCCTGAGGACATTCAGATGTGTGATTTAATACAGTGTTTACCGTGCTATGTACGTTTTGGACTTTGAATGGAATAAAAATCTATGTGATGGTGCCGTGTACTACGTGTTCACAGTGCACAGGGTCAACAGATGGCTAGGCGGGAGTGTATAGATATTCCTTCACAGGTTGCATGAGTTGTGAGCAGTTGAGTCATTCTTTGATTAATTTGAGCAGCTTTTCAGAGCCAAAAAGAGGCCAAATTATACAGTATTAAAATAAAGATTAGAGAAAAATACAATAAACAAGAACTTATTGTATAGTTCTTCACTCCTGTGTCTCCGTCTTTCTCCGTTAGAACCATGTTAGGCCAGTCAGCTTCTTCCTCACCAAAGTGGGAAAAGGAGGGCAGTTTCATGTTGAAACAGGAAACCACACTACTGTCTAAAATATATAATATGTATATGTTAATATATATATACAAATATATATATACAACATGAAAACCAGCCACACAACAAAAGAAGGTGGATGGGGTGTCCACATCATTTTGTCCACACAGTGATTCACAGAACGAGATGCACACAAACAAAGCATACGTGAACGGTGACTCCATATTTGCTCGTCATTTATTTTACGCAATATATTTATCAATATATTAATTTACAACATCTATAAAACACTGTTTGCATAAATGATGCTACTTAAAAAAACAAAACAGAATTGTGCAGCCAGTTTCTTTCAGACTAGAAGTTGGAGGAACAGAGAACGGAGGTACAGTGTTGAGACAGATGTTTTAGTGTTTCATATTTATACTGTGGGGCTAACTGCAAAAAAAAGAATCTGTAAACAAGGTCCAACACGTTCTGTGTGCAAAATCCATAACATCATGCACGATCTTAAACATCTAAGCAACTGCAGGCCAACAGTAAGTATCCACTACATGTTCTTGGTCCACATACAATAGAAAATGAAACAAAGTCATGTATTTTAAGAATGTAGTCCATCAAATACGTGTTGGGACAAACACCCAAACCTGAGTTTAGGCCTTTTCACATTATTAATTAACCAAACTAAGCACATGCACACACTTTTGGAGGGACAAAGGTGTTTTTGAGTATCGAAGATGCTCGAATAAAAGCCAGAATTCAAACAGTGGTTGAATAAACGACGAGTTGGGCTCACGTGGTAAATTCAGTATAATCTTCATTTCCACTCTTGCATGACGACATCCGCCGTGTCACACACCACTTCTGAAACCTGCTTTGCCGGCGAGCCACACTTTCTCTTTATAACTGAAATGCTGTTTTTATTCATTAATTCATCTCAATCACTTCCACTTGGCTTTTTTACTATCGGTGAACTCTTCCTGTAATGTAACGTGTTTTCATGTACACTGGCTTGTACGCAGACAAAACTCTTACTCTTTTGTACCTTTATGAGACACCTAGATACATTTCCTGCTGTGACAGTGCACCAAATGTCCACCACCTCTTTCTTTTAATACCCTAAATATGTTTAATAGCAACTCTATGCCCTTTGAGCGACAGGAAAACCTTCAATGTAAAACGTAAAACAAGTTGAAGCAATTGGAAAAGATGAGTCTTTCTGTTGGAGAAGAGAAACTGGGAGCAGAGGACTGGTGAGGATGAAGTAGTGCAGTGGAAACATAGATTGTTCTGAATTTATCTGGTGGCGTTTCACTGAAAACTGAACACAGGAGAGACGACGGCTGGTTACGAGGCTCTGACTAAAAGAACAGGGTCATCAGCACCCTCAGTGGCTAACAAGAGGGCTGTGAAGAGTTTCACAAGGTTACAGGATCATCTACTTCCACTGACGTCCCATTTAAGATGTGATACAACCGTCTTTCCATAACTGAGATAGTGGATTCATGAAAGTACAGTACAAAGACCATCTAGGGTAGTATAAATCTAAGTATTGTCACGTTTATGTGTGATATGGCAGTGATTCTTACTCCGTTGTGAACAAAACAAAGTGCAACGCTGAAGAAGAAAAGGAAAAACAGAACATTACACCAAAAGGTGCACGTCCATGATCAGTGCAATACAGACGACATTTCCAGAAGCACTTTCATGACAAGGCACTCATCCTTATCTGACGCAGCGGGCAGGACAGCTCCTACATTATGTCACAATGAGTCTGAGCATGTAAACAGAGAGTTCACTGAAGAGCACAGCAGGCAAAAAGAAGGTACAGAGGTACAACACAAGACACCTGAACGAGGCGCAGTCTCCATCACGTGCTGTGTGAAGCGTTCAAACACTGGGAAGTGAGCTGGGATCCCTGTGGTGTGACATGTTCACAAAATAATGTTGTGTGGGAAGGAAGATCACACCTACATGATCAAAAGTGTCCTTTCACCTTTTAAAGCACAACCTGGGTGTTATTTCTGTCATCTTGGCCACCGTTTCCATCAGTCGGGAAAACATTGTACGTAAGAGCTGAAAGTCCAACAGGGTCAGAAGCACGAGCAGTCAGACAGCCAGACGACAAGCTGAAGACTTGATCCAGATTATCTAAACGACTGTTTCCAAGTTTCCAATGAGTGAAGTTAAACCAGGTGGACATCTCAAACATCTGTCTGCGAACTGTGATGGATACTTACTACAGACAGTTTCACCTTCATTTAGAGGTTTGGTTAAACTGGCAGCTTCTTTAAAGCAGCGTTCATTACTTTATTTGGCCACTTGGGGGCAGAACTCCACAACGAGCAATAAAAAAAACATGCTGTTCGACATGTTATGGTCTTAGAAAGTGTGAAACAGTAACTACTTACTGCTGGATGCATAAAGAATTCATTTGGAGCCACCTGATATTCACTATTTATTATTTAGCTCTGTTTTTGGTCCCCACCAACTCCTGAGGGAAATATCTGTCTCTTCAGCAGCTCAATGCTCCACCATGTTCAGCAGCTGGTCTCTACCTGTGTCTGCTTGCTGCTCAGCAGGTAGTGGACGGTGGATTTATCACAGCTTGACACCTTGAACATATGCAAGTAGTCACAGAGGATATAAAACATTGATTAGTGCATCTAAGTGTCTGACTGCTGGTGTTTCTTGACCAGTCTGACTTCTTTTAACCATGTTCCCAATTTCAACAATTAACTTGATGAGTACATCGTTATTATTACTGATAGACATGACAAGAACGAAGCTGTAATAAACCGGAATTATCCTTGAACTTTGGCAAGACTTCACTTGAACACTTATCACAGAACATAAGATGCGTTTAAAATACAAAAACACAAAATGGACTGCAACGACCAGACAGAAGCAGTGGCTGAGAACCATAAAGACCATGAATCAACTTTCCAAGCTGTCATCGCTTTTTTTAGCCACCTCTTGAGTATTTGAGTTTCTTTAAATTGTCTTTGTTCAGTCCTGTGGGCACAACATTGTACGGGGGCGGAGCCATAAACCTCTGAGACAAATACCTCAAAACTTGGGCAACTAAAACCAAAACCATCTGCTTGGCTACTGACTTTCTACTTCTTAGCCCGACAGGCGTTCTGCTGTTCAAGTCTGAACCCAACCTGAGCTCCACGCAGGTCAACGTTGATTTCACTCCCACATTTTCACCCGAGCACCGAACAGGAAGCACCACGTCGAGTCTGACGAAACCAAACCCGAACATCACAACTCTCCAGCCTCTAATGCGAAAACAAAGCACCAAACGCTCGCTGTCCGGGCAGGTTTAGACACCACGACTACCTGGTTAGGTAGTAAGTTAAGTTACGACTCTAACGTAACTTAACTTACGTGATTTAATGTAACGATCTGACGTAAGTGGAAATAAGTCAACGCTGACTTTTTATTTCACAAAAAGAGGTCTCCTGGGTGGAAGGACTGTTAACTACACGACCGCATAATGATCGAACTTATCCTGAAATGTGTAGAATGTTCTTAATGTGACTATAATTGCAAATATGTACTTTTATTTTGGTTTTTATCGTAGTTTCTTTAGTCGTGACGTCCAGCGGTGCACATCAAGCAACTGTAAGGAGGTGAGGGGGCAAAAACATGGAGCAGCATCATGTGATGGACTTACAGAGTTTGACGACTGCTAGACACAAAGGACACAAAAAGGTCCAACCAGGCAGGGTCCCACTTAATGGCTTCAGGTTCATAAATATCAACTGAGAAGACAACGTAATCAGCCACGTCTGATCTTAAGTCGGCTTGGGACAAGACTACTAGCTCTCCGGCTTTGTTTAAAAATCAGAAGACATACATTTTCAATCGGCGTGGGGCGGAGCTGGCCCCCGTGCATGTTCAGTTCCGAGTCGAGCTGAGGACAGAGGCTGAGTGTGACGAGGCGGGAGTCTGGAGGAGACTCCAGGTGCCCGGTCTTCACTGAGGCAGGGGGACGATCACCTCCACGTAGTTGATGGGGAAAAAGCCGGACTCGCCGTTGATCATGCCCTCGTACCAGTTCTCGTCTATCTGGTTGGTGAGGATGATGATGTCGCCCTCCTTGAAGTCCAGCTCGCCGTCGTTCTCTGGCTCAAAGTCGTAGAGGGAGCGACAGCACGGCTGGTCCAACACCTCCGACTCTGTGCCACAGGAAGAGATATAAACATACTCGTTGTTATTGCACTTCTTTCCTACCTCGTGTGTAATTATTAATTCATTATTTACTTGATTTCCTTTACTAATACATGTTTACTGTGAGAAAATCCATCAAACTAGTGTTGGTTTATTGGTTCAGAACTCAACTTCAGACTCGAAATGCATGAAAACAGGCAATAATGTGGTTAAAAACACATGAAAAAGCTAGTAAGTGGACCTTGAGGGGTTGAGGTTTGCTTATTTGTCAGTACTCAGTACTAATACTGAGCCATCTCCATGACAACTGGGCCCTTTTCAAGCACTTCAAAGGTACGCAGCCCAAGAATATCCAGACTCTCGAAGCCTTTATCGTCACATATGAAGTAAATTATGACTAAACTGTTACTATAAATGCCAGCAGACAACAAACAAAGTGGATCATTTCATTTCAAATACTCAAGGATTTTGGTTTACATGATGATGATGATGAAAAATCCAGCACTTTTCTAGGAGTACATTTGAAGTGAAGCACATTCGTAACCTTGAAAAGACAAGTGTTAAAATGAAGTATTTCCAAACGTTCAGGTGTTTGTAGATGTGATTGACCCTCACAGTAGAAACCAGCTGTGTCTCTGCTTGACCGTACAAACTGAAAGATTAATTGATCCTCAATATTGTCGCTGGTTCTTTTCAGATACACACAGGTGTGAATGCAGAGTCAGCGTGTTACTCACGGTGAAGATTGCCATTGGTAGTGGGGCTCTCAGGCCATGACAGGGGAGCGGAGGTTATGTGATGAGCTGGGTGAGATGTGAAGACAAATGGAGATGGTGTTGAGCACAAGACGCACAGAACAACGT
Organism: Nannoperca obscura; assembly: GCA_036024295.1. NCBI lineage: Eukaryota > Metazoa > Chordata > Actinopteri > Centrarchiformes > Percichthyidae > Nannoperca > Nannoperca obscura. Next base: position 14,486 of record JAVQJL010077641.1, read on the forward strand.
GCACGTCCAAGAAACATGCAGCATCCCACGTTTCTGTGTGTGGAGGTAAATCTCCATCCACCTGGTATGACCACAACAACAATAGATCTAATCCTGAACAAACACACACACGCACACACATGAGAAGCAGGTGGAAGGTAGATGGAAGTATATTAACAACAAACCAGTTGAAAGAACACAGAACAAATAAAAGCCCTAATCGACCTGCAAGACAGGTGCAGGACAGAGTGCACATGCACAAACAACACATGTAACTGAGACCTTCTTTGATTGAGAGGAATACAGTTAGGTTTAGGTTTAGGTGTCATCAATACCAGGTGGAGCGCAGCGCACATAATGTCAGCCTATAAGCCTATAAGTTATACCTCAACACTGTAAATGAAGGAATACCTACTTTTCCCATTGACTGTGTGGTTGATCTGGATATCTGTAAGGGATAACAGAAACAAAGTGAAGACAATAAAGAAAGAAAATGACAGAAAAGAAAGTGAGACACGGACGAGACGATGTGCGGCAGCTGTACCGGAGGATCTGAGCGAGGAGCTGACTGACAGGCCGTTGTGCTGACTGTTGTCCAGGGGCTCCACGCTGCTCCTGAGGGACTTTGGTTTGAACTCTCTCTTGGGCCAGCTGCTGGCTGCGGAGATCCTGGGACCAGGAAACAAAGCAAATGAAGTGACGCTTCACTGATTTAGCATCATCTTTTGGAAGAGTGTGTCCAGGGATCTCCAGGGGTTCATGAGGGGGTTTCCTCTCCAGCTCAAAGAGAAACTTTTCTAACATATGTTGTTGGGTTTTTCTCTTCATAATCATTTATTTGGTTACTTTAAGATCGTTAATCACAGTTAGATTTCGCTGAAATTCAACAAACCTGCGTGTGACCGGCTGCTCTGCGTGTGACATTACTGCTTTATGCAAATATGGTTTCAAATAAAGCCATTTGATTGGCCGTATGGAAACACGTTTTCCATCTACTTGCAAAACTAGGGGGCTTTAGTGGTGCACAATCTTTTATAATTGTTTCAATGTGCAAGTCTCTTTTCTGCAAAGAGCCGAACTGACCTTGAAACAGTGCAGTCAGTGCACCTCCAGTTCACCTCCAACATGACAAAGAAGATGTGAGGCACATGCTGTGAGCCTGTGCCTGACACCTGAATCCACTGCTCACAGCCCTGCTGTCACCAGAACCAGAACCAGAGTGTGATTCTCCCCCAGAGGACCCACTCTGCAAAGTGAACGGCTGAGCGTGCTCCGTACCTCTTCTGCAGCTTTCCGCTGAGCTCCTCCAGGATTTCACACGACTGCCGGTGGAACTCTACTGCCGCCTCGATCAGCGCCGACAGCTGACTCACCTGCTCCACCTATTGGCCACATCCCCAGTGCAACACACAAACATGAACTCCTTTAACAAGCACATTAGACTTTGTAATGTATTATTATGATACTGAGAGGATATAAATAATAAAAACCTGTAGAATTAAGTAATAAAATCATATGTAAGCCTCTACTTCAGATAATACGTTTGTTTAGTGGACACATCTGTGCGTGCTAACATGCTAAAATCTGGGGTAACTTTTCCCTACAAGTACCTTTTTGTTTCTTTCATCATCAGTGATTATGCGTCTCAAGCTTGAGGACCAGCAAGGACTAAAGACACTCCTACCTCAGAGACTGACATGTTGCTGCAGAAGCTTCCTACACTAACTTTCAGCAGAGGCAGTACAGAGTGAGACATTGCTGTTTAACAACACGTAGAAATTATAATGACAAGTTGCAGGTTGACAGATTAAACATAGGACTCGTTTCCGTGTGTTCGGACCACTTCCTGCAGCACTCTGTTGCTGGTTGGCTTATGTTTAATGCTCCCTACCATGCATTCTTCACGTAGGTCTATCCTCTCTTACGTCATTCTCCAGGAAGTTGAACATGCTCCTCTCAGCCAGCTCTTTGCTCTCCTCAAACTTCTCCACAGCCTGGCGGATCTCCTCGTCCGGGATCTTCCCCTGACGCTTCTTCTTGTAGTCGAAGTCTAACCGGCGGCCCTCCAGCTTCTTCAGGTGGTGCTGCAAACACAAACAGCCGAACAGCAGTTATTCTCCCATCGGTTACTTTATAGATCCAGTGGTATCGATGGTTGGATCAAATGAACCTCAAACACACTGCATGCATCGTGTGAATGAAGAGGTGATGCACGTTGACACTAGCAGCATTTTTCAAACTGTGTCGCCAATGTGCTGCAGAAATCTTGGCACATCCTGGAAGCGTTTCACATTTCCCGTGTGTCGCAAACACTGTTACATTACAAGAACTTGAGTCTCTCGTACTGTAGCCTGTCCATCCTGCCGACACTTGTTTAGTTACAGGGCCAGGCTGCTGTAACGTACCGTGATCTCTTTGAGGTCCTTGTCCTGTAGACTCTGCAGGGGGTCAATAAAGTTCTGTTTGACGTTTATGTCGAGGGAGTCCTTCACGTCCGCCATCTGCCTCATGGCCTCACCCATGTCCGCCAGAGCACAGCCTATGACACAGAGACACAAACCCCATCTTTCCAGTTAAGCAGTGGTCTCTTCAGCAGGACACTGCAACAAAACATCACATTTTCAAACACCACAAACTGGGCATCCTAAGATGATCCTAAAATGTAATTCTAAAAACATCTCTTTTGCTTCTGCCACTTGCAACTTTAACATCTCCGAACGTTTAAATTTGCCCTTATTGCACGAGAACATGTAAACTGTCAAAACTGTGCCAATACTGGATTTAGCAAGTTTTGTTTATCAGCGACAGATCACAGAAGTGGACTCTGAACACCTAATGCGTAGCGTAGCAACGTGATACACTTCCCATCCACAGCCTTCAGTCACACAGTGAAACTCTGAACACACATTGATCACAGAGCCATAAAAGCCCACCAGGACATGGAGCATTTGAGCCGCTAAAAGGCTTTTAATGTGAAACATCTGAGCAGGAAGTGTTGAGTCGCTTTGTGAACAGTTAATGAGAAGATTATTTTTGTTCAAAACAACCTGACAGCTGACACGATTCTGCTGAACTGAACTGGACTGACACATGGAGGATTCTTACTTACATGTCTTCAAATACACTTGTGGAAATAGAATAAAGTAAATAGAATAAAGGCCTCTTTCTAGTTTAAGCCTGGTAGAAATAGACGGGTTTCAAAGTGGCAGCATCAAACCACACTGACTTCTGGGTAGATCAACATGAAACTTAGACTGTGTGATTCACACTATCTAACTCCAACTGAACTGCATCGAGTAGGTTCAGACTGCAGGATTACCTACGTGGTGCACAGAACTGGAAGGTGGTGGACGGTTCTGCACACTGCAGCTGGAGAGAAGGAACGACAGCTTATTCTGTTACTGTGTGTTCAGAGCCGTTAAACGTTGTTTTGCTTTTGATTTTTTTCACATCAAACTGTGCAGAGTCTGTTTTTAAGACAGATAACAGCTGATCCTTACACCCTGTACTGTTTGCTGTGAGTGAAGACCTGACTGCCTCATGTGGCTCGCCACGCTTTAATGTGTGGCATCGCATGACAGCTAATAACTATATGATAATGCAGCCAATACACATAATTCATACATCACATAGGACTGTCAAAACATACATATATATTATATTTACCAGCACTAACGTTACCTGTGTGAGAACTGTTTCTGGTTCCCTGCAAGTGGTTTTATTTCTAAATACTTTACGTGTTTCTACCCATCTGTAAACGCCTCTCTGCAGCCCGGCACACTGTTAAAAGGATTTCTGGAATGTGGGGATTACCAAAGACGGAGTCCTCTCCCAGTTCTTGGCTGTAGCGCAGCATGCAGTCCCCCAGCAGGCCTTCGGGCTGAGGGTAGCCAGTGGTCTTCACCTGCCCGCGGATCTTAGACACCGTGTTCAGCATGTTCAGTTTGGCTCGAGAGGCTACGGAGGGAAACGACCACACACCACGTGCTGGATTCATTTTGCAGACAGTGCTGAACTGGAGAATCAAAAACACTGTTGTTTCTTTTACCTGGGTTTGGCTGCAGGTATTCGGTTGTTTTGGACAAGAGGTCAAACACCGACTTGTTGGTCACATCAATTTTCTTTTTGGAGCAAGGTGTTAAAAAGAGAAGAGATATTGTAGTTACATAAACAGTCAGGTAATGATTCAGTTGTCCATGCTGGTTAAATATTAAAATAACCACAACTACTTAACACATAACACTATTTAATACATATCAATAAATCAATTATTATAAAAATACTAATATAATGTTTAATGTATCTTAAAGCCAAAATAATAGAAAATAAGTTCTTATTTCACTCGCGTTATCTTTTCAAAATGTGTTTTTATTCTACACATTGAATTATAAATTCACTTACTCTTTGTTTTAAATGAATTAATACGTAATCACTTGTAATTAACAAGTAAAATAAAGTTTATTAGTGTGATGGCACATTGCAGCCTCCACACCTTCAAGCATGAAATGTTATAAAATACAGTATTAGTAGTAACGTGAAGCTTGTTTTGTTCTTGATTTCCTTTGTTGGACAGTCAAAGTGATGCCACGCCAGAGTTAAACCATATCCTGTTTCAGTCCGATCCATCGTATTTGTTTATCTGGTATTTATAGTGTTCAAACGCTGCGTACGCTGTCACACCTACAGGCACTTTCCAATGAACCTGCACGTCTTTAGACTTACCCAGAGACATCCACAGTTTTCTACTTCTTTAAAGGCTAATTCTGGGATTTTAAAACCATGTTTTGGGGTACAAAAGGTTTTGGAATTGGTCCAGTAGATGCAGTGTAACCTTTAGGGACAACTGCATGTGTCAAAGTCCGTCCAGTAAAACTTTGCATGTTGCTAACGAGTGTCTGACAACAGACTGAACAGTAAACTACGCTCTTCGTACAGCAACACAACAAACTCATCTTCAGAGTCAGACTCTTTCTTGAGTGTTCCCCTTCTATTTAACAGAATTACCTGCGTTCATATAGAATTGAATGTCTTTATTGTCATTGTACAGGTACAACGAGATTAAGAAAATGCCAATCTTTAAGGTGCTAGAACAATAATAAATAATCCATAAATAAAAACAATACTAAATAAGCCATAAATAAAAACATCACACACACACAAACATTAACATTCTGCAGATATTGCACACTCCCTTGATATTGCACTGGGAATTCATGTTCAGATTCAGTTTAGTGTAGTTATAGCTCCGTTAGTCCGTGCTTTTAATGAGCTGAAACGTCTGCCTGAAGGCAGCAGTTCTAAGATCAGATGTCCTGGGTGAGATGGGGCCCTGAGAATATTTTGAGCTTTCCTGAGACAGTTTGTTTGTTGTGAATCAGTTGAAGATGAGGTTACTGTACTTTATGAACATCTAACACTATACACCCACGATGAGACCATGTTAACTGCACTCACCCTCTCCATCTCCATGAAGTCTTGGTCCAGCTTTGTCCCCTCGGCCCCGCTGATCTTTTCACTGAGTAGCTGCACCGAGAGAGCAGAGACAGAGTCACATTAACCCATAAAACAGTGGGAAACGTAACCGTATCTCAGTCACACAGTTCACACCGGACCAGTGGATGCACTCAGTGAACATGTAACGTTCACATCATGAAAGCTGAGTGCAGAGTGCAGAGTGCCTCGTCTCTGCAGCTGCTGATTTAACATCTTTCTTTTGTTCCGCTCTCACACGTTTTTATAGAAACGACAGTAACTGTATTCATTGCTTCCACTCAGGCATCTTATCCAACCTTTCACTAAAAAGCAATGCACCATTTGAAAGAGAAGACGACTCCGGTCACTGTGTCTTATGATAAATGGTATTACACCATGTTATGTTAACCCTTGAGCCTTAATAACAGTGATACTGTTGACGTGGCACGTTTGTCAAATGTGTGTCAAACAGAGGAATGGGACTTTGGCACCGTTTAAAGAGGATTACAGTTCTGTGTGCACAAATAGTGGCTTAATACTAAAAGATTTAGGGCAGCTGTCCAGTTAGGAAGAAAGCTTCTGATTGCAGGTCAGTCACTGAGTCCCTCCCCTTCTGGTGGACCTTAATATTTGTATATTTAAAACATAATTTCTACTGCATTTGATGTGTTATGTGTATAAAATGTGTTAAGTAAAGAGAGACGTGCAGTCTGGAGGAAAGTTTGATGTAAAGTCAACACTAACTGCTGCATTAAAACTGCAATTTCACAATAATGTTACAAGTTGATCGAGATCCAAACCCAAATTTCATTATGAGGAGTTGAATAAACACAGGAACAGGTTGTTAATTCAGACCACCTGGCAAATACCACCGCACAGGTGGTGTGTGTGTGTGTGTGTGTGCCAGCAGTAGTAGAGTCGTAGGCACCAAGTGGGTCAGAGCAAAAAGAGTAAAATTAGCCGACTCAGGGTGGAGAAATGAGCCCAATCTGGCTGCCAGAGCCTTTCTAGGACAGTGGAGGGGTGGAGGTGGGGGTGAGGGTGGAGGGCGTACAGGTCAGAGCATGGACAGCCACACAACTCCCACCAAAACCACCTGTCGATTAGTCGACTGAAAGAAAATGAATCAGTTTTCAGCTAAAATGTCAAACATTTGCTGGTTCCAGCTTCTTAAATGTGAAGATTTGCTGCTTTTTTTCTGTCATTTATTAAAGTGTTTGGGTTTTAAACTGCTGGTCAGAGAAAAGAAGCTTTTTGAAGACGTCACTTTGGGCTCTGGGAAATTGTGATGAGCATTTATTTTTAATCATGAAATCATGAAAATAACAATAATGAAAGTTAGTTGCAGCCCTAATCAATTGTAACTCTAACATATCAGTTCATGTAGGGCCAAACAAGCAAGACACACAGTCTTTATGCTATACGCTAACTTAAAAGCATCCTGACTTTAGCATTTAGTTCCTATTTTGCATGTTTAAGTGAGTTATAGTGAGTTCCAGCTCATAGTTTATCTGTCCGGCCCTCAAACGTACTGTTGTGGTTCTCAGAGCGTCACTTTCAGAGAAGACAGACCGTCAGAGACCAGCTGGTGAACACAGTGGAGCATTAAGCAGCTAAAGAGCCAGATGTTTCCCATGATGCTGCACTTCTTCTTTTAAGTCACAGATTAAAAAAGCCACCAGCGCTGCACGTTAATACACGTCATTTCTCTGGTCGTGTTCCTGCACTTTGAACAGAGGTCTTCACAGACGGGCCTGGGGGAGCACATTGTGTTCCTGCCTTTGTAGAGAGCGCGCACACACACACACACACACACACACACACAATGCTTAGTCTAAACAAACACACTGATGACCCAGCAGCCTGTAACAACAGGGAACATTTCCCTATCAGTTTGCACACTTTATACAGGTTTTTGTGGCTTGGTATGTGAAAGAAGAATCCTTATTTATTGCAACATCTTAAACAACTTCATGCTAACGATATTGCAACACAGCGGCGCGTTAGCCCTCCTCCTCAAATCCTTTTCTCTTGTTACAGAAAGGAAGAGCGTGGATGTCTGTGTTGCTGTCTATAGTAACAGGATTTGTGTATCACACTGTACAATACTAAACAATACTACACTGCACTTTCTGTATTTCCATGTTTCCTGTATGACTCTTCAGCTGGTGGGGACACTGACTTTTTAACCTGAGACATGAAGCTTTAACTTATTGTGTATATAAAAAGAGAGAACAATTAACTAGATTTGATGTTTTGTCTGAACTGAAGGAGCCATTGTTTAAAATACTGGTAGCCGTGTTTTCTCGACTGCAGTCTGAAAAGTAATCAGTTGAGTCCAACTCCAGCTCCAGGCTCTGTTCCAGCAGAGGTCAGGAGCTGCCATCACACCCGTTTATAACTCTTACAGTCGGCTTACAGTCAAGCATGAGCGACAAAGTTGGGAATCTTGTTAGAAGTTAATTCATTCGCAAAGAAAAAGTCATTAATCATTAGATCCCAAACTTCATATCTAATTTAATTTTGAGATAAATGAAAAACTAATTAAAGAATTTTACAATAAAATCGTCTTAACCTCTCGGCAGAGATTCGAATTTATTTTTAAAGGTTAATAAGAAACTCTGGATTTAAAGACACAGAGGTTAATTCAATTATTCCGACTGTTAATATTGGTTCACACTAATTAACACAATGCACAGATAACGTTGAGGCGCTTCCCTCCGCCTCACGGAGCGGTGGATCCTGTGGGAAAGGAGCTTTGAGGCCCGCAGGTCGGCTGGACCGCGAGCTGCAGGCTGCGCAGACGCTCGTGACGACGTGACAAACGACTGTCAGTGAGTCACGCGTCACACTTTCCCCTCAGCTGAGATATGCTGTTGACGGCACAGCACACTGGAGTAAACAGCAGTTTCCTTTCAGAACAATGTGGAATCTCTCGAGGAGGTGAATCACTGGACTTGTGTTGTTGTTGTGGGTTGGAGTGTGTGTGAGCAGACCCACGTCGTTTCACTGCAGAGGCAAACAGAGGCCCAGCACCGAGCTGCAGATTAAACTGTTCCCTGGTTTTACTTTAGATCAGACATTTACTATTAGAATTACAACACTGGTCACAGGGTTGGTGGTTCGAGGCCCAGCTCCTCCTGTCACACCATAAACTGCTCCTGAAGGGCTGCCATTGTGTGTGAGTGTGTGTGTGAAAGAATGAGCATGGATTAAAGCGCTGTATAAACACAGCCATGTACAAACATGTAGCTACTTCCTGCTGTTTTGAGCAGGAGTCTGTTAGTTCAGTGACGGGTGGGTGTTGGTTTTATTTTGAAACTTCCTGTGTGTTGTTGTTCACCTGTTTCTGCTTCCCTCATTGTCTACTTTCCTTTCGTCAGCTCGTTCTGAGCTTCATGTGCAGGTTTCCTGTAGCCCCTGTTGCCATGTTGTTACCTGTCCCGTGGTTTTCACTGTGTGTGTCTACGCTCACGAAAGGTTGCTGATCTTGATTGATTTGATACAGTCAGTGAACACCTGCTCAGTAACACACAGTGCAGTGTTGTCAAAGTAGGGTTCAGGGACCATACAGGGTCCGCAATAGGGCTGTATGGGTTTCTGGAGAAGGCTGACGACTCTAACCAACATGATCTCAGCATACACAGACATAATGTGCGTGTGTGTGTGTGTGTGTGTGTGTGTGTGTGTGTGTGGTGGGGGTACTCAGTGTGGTTGAGTCGTGGGTGGAACTTGCAGGAAGGAAAAGGCAGCAGACAATGTAATGTGTATGTTTCCATTTGAAGTCAAGCAGGGAGATCGAACCCCAACAAGGCTGCCTGCTGACAACACGCAGAAGAGTCTTTCCTCAGAAAGACATTATTGGATTAATCCTGGCTTCAGGTCATCGCCTCACTACAGGCCTGTCCACGCTGGTCCCGTACCATCAGTGGTGTCGTTAGCCGGCGAGCTAATGGAGTTATTCCTCCTTCAGTCGGGCCACATGGTGCGAGTGGAGCATGAAATCATAATGACGGCCGGGAAACTAGCCACCACCCACACTTCTTATTCAAATAGGGTTCTGCTCATACAGAAAATGAAACACTTAACAATCACCATATTTTTACAATAAAAACTCAAAAAACACCACATTCCTTCAATAAAACCTTAAAAAACACCACATTCCTTCAATACAAACATAAAAATCACCACAATCCTTTAATAAAAACTTAAAAATTGCCACATTTCTACAATAAAAACATTAACCAGAAAACAGACAAAAGGTTGATTTAGTTCTCCTTCATGTGTTACTTCTGGAATAACGACCTTCTCGACCAGTGAACACAAGTTACACTGGGAAGTCTACTACCTCAGTGTGTAACAACGATTACTTTCATTATTGATTAATCTGCAGATTAGTTTCACCATTAATCGATTAGTGTATAAAATGCAAAAGAAAAGTTTCCCAGAGCTCAAAGAAACGTCTTCAAATCGCTTCTTTTGTCCAAAATCCAATTTACAAAAACTCTTCAATCACAAAAAGCAAACATTGTACAGAAAAGATTTATTTAGATAGCCATACTAAGAGACGAGTTCGAGGTATTTCACCAAATTGGAGGTGGTTATTGTTAACTTATTGGAACCCATCCCATAACCTTAATCCTTCCTGCCTCCGCTCACTTCCCCTGGACACCATAAACTCTTCCATCACTGTTGTCTCCCACTTTCTGAGTTTGGATATTTCTGCACAGATGTTTGTTCAGGGTGACAAAGGGCATCAGCTTCCACGAGGTAGCTTGTGGTGAATGAACAGTAGGATTTCCACCACACAGCTTACCCACACTTTAAGTAGTTCTCTGTAGATTTCCTTAAATATGATGTGTTGCAAAAGAAACCTGTCAGGGCCTTTATTCTTAGATAGAAGTTTTTGGTTTTCCTTCTTAAACCCTGAAGCCAACAGTAGAAACAAGGTGGGAAAGAGGAGCTACGCATATCATCCTCCCAGAGGACACTCACGTATCAGCTGCTGTTCAGCTGGAAACCAACACACACACACACACACACACACAGTGAGGCTGAGCTGCTGAAATGTTAATGAGCTGAAAGGCTGCCTGCCAGACCAGCAGGCGTCAGTGGCTCATCATTAAAGATGGATGTCTTGTTTTCACAGAGGTGTCAGCTCTGTCTCTGTTGAGTTTGTGCTGCAGGCTGCAGGCGCATGCGGGTTGTTGTGACAACATTACTGCGTTTCCACCTCCATGACGCACTGATTGGCCAGGTGTGACACAGAGATTGTCACTGATTGGCCAGGTGTGACGCACTGATTGTCCAGGTGCGTCAGGTGTGACAGCAGCCACAGTACTTACATGTACTGTAATGTGAGGAGCCTACAGGTGTTTCCAAACACGCTGACCCCCGATCTGTGAACTGTAACGACCAGGTAGAATGTAAAGCTTACAGTGTACATGCAGACCAGCAGAGGGCGCTCTACAGACTCGCTATCAGCTCGACCTATAGCACGCCTTATTGATCTTTCAGTAAACTTTGGCTGTGTTTGAAACTACATCATCAGTACGTGCTGGTTTGGCCAAAATGTAGCATGTAGCATGTAGCAGTATGCTAACTCTGCAGGATGCCAGAAACACCCGCATGTTGTACTGATTCAGAAAACATCTCCAGTTTGACCCACAATGCAAAGTGGTGGTACGGTCCTCATTGTTGTAATTGAAGCATGTGGCAGCAGCCGTGGTGGCGAGGCTGCAGGTTTACTTGTTGTTTTCAGAGCGTCAGAGGATGCCACACCATTGTGGTGGTTTGTTCGTAGCCGTACTTTTGTTTACTTTCGCTTTTCAAAACCGGAAACTGCCTAAGCCTGATTTAAGATCACACAAAGCAGCTGTTTACATCAATTCATCTATTAAAACGTCTACATGACACGAGACCTGTTAACTGTACATCTGTCTTTCAAGACTTTAACCTTCAAATATCAACTCACTTCAAATACCTCTGGTTTCATTTCACGGAGTGGAGCTGTCGTCGTAGTCCCTGCCCCGCTCTCGTGAGGAGGAAATCACAGCGGAGGACACAGAAATTGGATAATCGCAGGATTTTACGACACCGCCTGCCATTTCTGCGTGCGATAAAACGCCACTAACAATGGGCTCCACCTGTACTGTGGACTTTGCACAGGAAGCTGTAGATCCCAAAACAACAGTGCTGTTATCAAGTCACAGAGAGAGGCAGGACAGATTATATCTACGTCTTCAGTGTTACAGTTCTCACATTTTATTTACTTTAGGAGGACTGTTCTTCCTAAAGTAAATAAAATCCCAATTGACAGTGTAAAGTGACCCAAAAGAAGGATTTTAATATTATTATTGTGTCCTGCGATTCTCATATACACAAAATCTAAATCTGTCCTGGTGCCAGACCTCTACGCCGCCACCCACACTTCTTATTCAAATAGGGTTCTGCTCATACAGAGAAATAAACTCTTAAAAATCACCACATTCCTTCAATAAAAACTTAAAAATCGCCAAATTTTTTCAATAAAAACTTAAAAATCGCCACATTCCTTCAATAAAAACTTAAAAATCGTCACATTTCTTCAATAAAAACTTAAAAATCACCACATTTCTACAATAAAAACTTAAAAACCACTACATTCCTTCAATAAAAACTTCAAAATCACCACATTCCTTCAATAAAAACTTCAAAATCACCACATTTCTACAATAAAAACTTAAAAATCCCCACATTCCTTCAATAAAAACTTCAAAATCGCCACATTTCTACAATAAAAACTTCAAAATCACCACATTCCTTCAATAAAAACTTCAAAATCACTACATTCCTTCAATAAAAACTTCAAAATCACCACATTCCTTCAATAAAAACTTCCAAATCACCACATTTCTACAATAAAAACTTCAAAATCGCCACATTCCTTCAAAAAAAACTTCAAAATCACCACATTCCTTCAATAAAAACTTCCAAATCACCA